>UZAN01039699.1:8935-24550 GCA_900618425.1 Echinostoma caproni
TTTGTTGGTGTACTATGATGGTGATCATGGCACCAATGTTAATATCAAACTATTCTTGTGTTTAGCTCTACCGTTCTTCCCACCACTCTGTCCGCATTGGCCAATTTGCAAAGTACAAAAATTTCCCTCAATGGCACTTCCGAACCGTTACGACCACGTCTGAATGAAGAGGAGAAAATCACGTGTCCCCATGTATATCAATCAGAGACCGGGAGTCCCATACTTCATCATTCAGAGCCACCGGCTAGTCCCATCGATCGTGTGCAGTCTGAACCACCACCACACAGTCCGGTGAAAGAAGAAATGTCCATGATGATCCCCGCCCTTTCCGAGCCCGTTCAAATATTGCCGAATATGAATACCTTCGCTAATGTTGAGCCGGAATCCAACGAGATTCAACCACTCGAAGTGATCGAAACATCGATCGCTGAAACATTGGAACCCACGATTGAACCTGTACCTATATTACTGGAGGTAACTATGCAAACTTTCGTACCTTCTTTAATTATGGTTATTGTCCGTTGTTGTTGTTTTCAGTTAGTCCACTTTCAAAATGGTTGTTGACACATTCATTTGTTTCTGTAAATCCAATCTTACTCGCATCGCTTTCTTGCGTTCTTCTGCATCAGCCTCCTGTTTGGACTACTGGTCTTCATCTGGACGACGTGTCGGCTATTGATTCTGATCGATCGGTACAAGTATCACCAGTATCGGCCGATTTGGTTGTTAAGACACAATCAAAAACTGTTTCCTCTGAAGGCCTAGATGAGTCAGGCATTCAAGTTCTCGCATCTCCCACAGAACATTCGCCAGACGTCACGCATTCATCTGATTACCAACCGACCACAGCCCGACTATCCGATATAATGGGTGAAAAAGGATCGGAGTTGGAGGAGTTGGAATCGGCAGACGAATTAAAGCCGACGGAAAATCAAGTGAGTCTCGGTCTTTGATAGTGTGTGCTTTGGCGTAATCCGTCAAGCATTTCAACAAGCACATACCATCATTAAACGCTTACACCCATTGCTTATTTTGAGTTTTTCTCAAACCTGTGATTGAATAGAGGTATGTGCGAATTGTCATCGATTTTATGTGACCGTCCTTTACGCTTCACCCTGACGCACAGCCCTCAATCAGATATACCTTCTGAAAGTGATAGGCTGATTTATCCCTCTTGTTTGGGCTCACCAGCATGGCAAAGGTACCGTCCTGTCCGGGATTTCCTTCCCATTTCCAACATGTGACTGTTTAGTTACAAATATGGATTAGCGTTGTTGAATTTTAAAACGTAATGACAGGGTTTTTCAGTTCAGTATATATAACCTGCAACCATGTACTTCCCTACGGCTTTTTTTGTTGCCGTTTTTTAGCTACAGACTGAAATGCTGGAAGCCGTGTCAAGGTAAAAATAGATAATTTAGATGGAGTAAAGGTACAAACCGATGGAGCGTCACTGTTTGCGACACAACCACATCAGTCAGTGTTTCTAACCAATCGGTTATACAGATACCGTGGATCCTATCGATGAAGTATGATCAAACCCAAGCGGGGGATTTCATACCGTCGTTCATGTTTGACCACTCTTGGCGTTTTTCACCCAGCAGGCATCACACGGCCTGGCAATCTCTCTAATGCCACGCACTAACCAACTTAATCTATGAAGGCTGACCATTTGCTCTAGTAGACAACTACGATTGCCTAAAGCTCTTTACGTTATCTGCTTATTGCTTGTTCGGTCGCCCCATCAGACTCGTGCAATGCGGTGTAGACGGCGCTGTTTGAACACCGTCAGTCTACCTTTATCCTGTTTTTAGAATGGCCACGTCTCTGCATTATATAGCATATCTGGCTGAGCTACTACTGCCTATATTCGACTCTGTTTAAACAGCCAGATTTCGCAAGAGATATCTTAATTTGGCAAATGCCAGTGGAGCCTTCTGTAGACGTGCCGATGCTTCATCGGTGATGCGTCCACTTCTATTACTTCCTCAATCAGCTGGGGTTGGAAGCAGAACTGACCCTGAAACAACGTTGTATACCGGCAGTTGTCATTTTCTTTCTGTTAAGTCAAATCACAGTAGGATTTATGCACCCAACGGAGAAAATTTTCAGCTTTTTCCATGAGGTACGTATATTTTGAACGAATTACAATTATTTACACATTGATCCAACTGGTGGGTTAGTCCCAACCGACACTACATTTGCAACAGAATTAAAATGAAAAAAATAGGTAACTTCTATCACGCCGCGTTGCAACAAGAACAATACGACACTCTTACATTGTTTGTTGTTCTGTCGGAAGAAATCGTTCATTAGCCGTATCTCAAATACCTATTTTAGTCACTGAAGGTTCGCCCAGTGTTCTTTTGTTCGTCAGGGTGAAAATCGACCTTTTCACACTACTAATCGTTCTGTATACCTATGGTTAGATAACCACTGTGCAAACAGTTTTCCTGTGGGTTTATTCAAAGTTCTCGAAGGATGTTCACACCTGTATCCGGCATCTTTTATCACATCATAGCTGTTCTAATCACGGGGTTATTTCTGGAATCATTGAGTTGCCTGATTGGTTTCTGGTAACCCTTCCGAATACAACGTAGATAGCTTAGTCCTCTACATGTTAATCGAAATGACCTAGCTTGACCGTTATAAGCAGCCCGTGATAAAATCGTACGTTCAACAATATGAGGAACCGCTCAGTGATCTACGACTGGCTTTCACAGGCTCCTCCATTTTGCTTATTGCATAGAATAACTCCTTAACCCGAACCGTCGCTGAGAAACAAGGAAAACGTACGTAATCGGCAGAAAATGAATGATTGAGACTTTTCAGTCTATTTGGTTTTTTTTCTTTCGAAACAAAGAAATCAACCAATTAGTTGCAAAGGCTTCATTTGTTCGTCATGTATTTCTTTTTTCTTTTTGAAGAACACGAGAACTGACATGTTTTTCGCACTACTAATCGCAACGCAAAGGACACAAAGACCAGCCTTTTGTGTTTCTCATGATCGGTATCATCCATATGTTGTTGGTGTTTCACACTTGTCAACGTCGATCATAATGTTCGATTCAGGTTCGGTTCAGTCATATAGCATACAACTCAGACCTAGGTAGCATTTGAGAAGAAATGTTGCAACGCCTTTTGCGGCAACTCATCGCTTCCTCGTACTATTCATCAAATGAGATTCCCTGAAGTCTATAAATTGTCAGGTGCATAGTGATGAGTGGTGGTTACCTTCCTTCCTCATTAATGGACTAGAGTTCGAGATGCAACTAAGGGATGCTTTTTCCGTTAATCATAGAGACCATCAAAAGACACTAAAATAGACCTACTAAGTAATCAGTGGCTCGTTGAGCGTGTTAGACAATCTCTTCGGTGCCAAAGAGAGCTCATCATTTGATCAGAAAGTGAAAATTTGAAAAAAATGCAAGAAATGGTGATCCGGATTCTCCAGGAGGCTACTCTGCTAGAATAAACCGGTATAGGTACTTGAACGTGCAGAATAGCGGAACACAATCGAAAAACAGTTCGAAGTCCTTCGCATACTGTTTACCTAAGCTATCCGCGTTTCGGCTGTGTTACATGTAGTTATATGACCTGTTTCCGTTTCTCAGTGCTTTGTCTCCCCCCTCTCTCAAAAGTTGCAGACGGATTCGATTCCTATGGAGCCTGTTTCGGTCGCATGTCCCGAACAAGAAGTTCAAGAAATCATTCCTGATGTCCATTCAGAGGAAACCATAGCAGTGGTTCATAGTACCAGTCCTTCGCCAGATAAACAGTTAAGGGTTCGTTCAATGGATTCAGCGGAGCCATCCAATTTGGTTCGGGAATCGCACACTGGTTCACTTCAACTACTTCCCATCACTTGTACTACTGAAGAACTACCTTCTGTCGCAGAACCAACCGCAGAGTATGTGGACCAATGTGATTCAGGAGTACCGGAAGAAACAATAGAGCAGCCACACATGGTTATGGAATTGGAATTGAGTGAACCATACCCGGTGCGAGTCCAACCATCAGACAGCCTTACTGAGCGTCGCACTTCCTTCAGCCGAACCTATCCGCCCCGACCGGAAATCAATGGTTCACATCAGGCTAATTCCAAAGCCCTGATGTCTTCCAGTCAGGTCAACTCTTCCCATCCACTCAGTCGGGCTGCCCATTTGCGTGAGAGTGATACTTCTCAGCCTCAGTCAGGCTCATCCGGATCTCGCAGTTCTCGGTTCTCAATGATTGAACTGTCGCATGTCAATGAACGTCCCCTTCACGCTAGCTGTTCAGCTCTTCCTCCCACGCCACAAGTCCATGTGAGTTTTTTTGGAATATTTTTCAATTTGTCCAATTTATGTTGTACCTCGTTTTCGACCACTTATAGTCCCATGTTTTGTCCAGTGTCCGCTCTGTTTCCTGTCCACTCAAATATTTGCAGAAAATGCTTGTCCCAGTCGATTCAAGATGAGTTATTAATGGTTTACGGATTGTTGAACATTTGGAATCAAGGCTCGTACAGTTTCAATCTCGTCTCCATTTCTACGCTTTAAAAAAAACAGATCACATTATTCTTATCTAAAGATTGAGATGATCAGTATTCTCCGCATGATGAAAATCTTAGCAACTGTTGAATCGCAATAAGGGTTGATTATGATAGCGATTACGTAATAGTCTGGTTAGCATCCGGCGTCACTGTTGGTTAATAGAATATTTATAAAATAATGCTTGTTGTATTATTGTTTCTTTAACTAGGTCCCTGTAAATGATCGAGGCTTTCATTTGCTTAGACTGTGAATGCTATTATTTTAGGGGTACACTGTTCTTCCTTACTCGGAATATTCCTTTTAGGTTGATAGTGTTGTTCTCCCCCTGCACATACTCGTAGTTGATGGGTAGAATTGTTTGGATCATCTGTTGACTCACGTTTTCCGTAACAGTTAGGTGAAAGGGGACTGAATATTGATTCATCGGTGTAACCTAGGCGAAGCAAATTACGGGATCGATTGGTTACTTGCAGATTTGTGGTGCATTATCTTTTAAAGAAACATGGAATAATGCTTTTGTTTACAAAGCAAACGAAGTCTGCGCTAAAAGCTGATAATTGTAGTGTGGCTGTTTGATCGTCATCAGCCGTACACGTTCATTGATCTAATGATAATCGAATATAGAGCTCACACAGGAAGAATGTACCGATGTAGCCCACCTCATCCATAAGGAGCAGGTCAAAAACAAATTTTTGTTACACGGTCTCACCAGGATCTAGCGACAAAACACTTAACCCGCATTCCGAGTTGCTGTTATTACTCATCATGTAGCAGTTCGATCTTTGCAATTTGAGCCCAGAGATTTTTTTCTGACGCGTTTTTTGTGAACGATTGGTGCGCGTATACCACCTACTATTGTTCCTTACACCGTTATACTTCCGAGCATAGGCATTCGTACTGTGAAATACGATTAAGTATCAAGTACGGTTATCATTCTGACTGAGTAGTGTTTTAAATAAAACCTTCTTAATTCTTTTCTGGTTGTTGGAAACACTAAGCTGCACCGCTCTTGATCTCATTCAAGGTTTTACTCTTTATTCAGGATGTTATCTGATTTTGTCGTTTTATTGAAATCGATTCAATCATGTCATATTTGATCTAGAGTGACCAACGAGATGGCTGAATTTCAGTTGTGCTCTACGTGTTATTTGCTTTGAATTTCGTGCCTACCTTCGACAATGAAAGAGAACCACCAGTATTAATTGCACTGTCTCAGACACTCTAATCTCGTAAATGGACATATTCGATTTGTTCCTAAACGTCCCAACTCGCCTAATACACCGTGTTCTGTTATCTTTTTACAAAAAATGTGCAGAACCATAAGGGTCTTTTTGAATGATAGCAATTCCTTTGAAATTTCAGATTAAAAATAGTTTCTTTCCATTCTCGTTCATTGTGTTTTCTATTTCATAACTCTTCTTGAGGACTACTTTTGTGGCTTGCTACAGTTTACATTTTATCGTAGTCGACTATATCTAGTTAAGGTATCCTTCGGATACCATCTGTTGACACCTGTTCAGACTCTGTCCGTTAGGAATGGCCCTATGCTGAGTAGGTACGCTGATAATGTTGCTTTTGCCTTACCCCGAGAATTATGCTCTCCGTTATATTCGCCTGGATCTATCACCGTTTACTGTGTGTTTCGCCATACTGGAAGCCGTCTAACTGTGCTGAGTTGGGTTCTCTTCTTAGGGGTTAACCGTGTCTCGATTCCTTTGAGAGTTGCAACCGTTAAGAATTAGTTATGCAATCCTCAGTCTGGGATTATCATTTGAGTATTTGGAATTTATCCTCAAACGTTCCCACTCTTGGTTTCATCACTAAACATTTTTCCACGTTGGAACTGCTATCTATTCCCCCCTACGTTTGATCAGAAATCCATGCATGATGATCTTATCCCAAGTTGGCTCTTCGCTTGCCTTCCCTGGTTTAAAACCAAAGTATCTCCTTGTGCCTTCCAGATCACTCACTCTGTTATTAATTTATCCTGGATTCACATGATCCACTACATTGCCATCGGAAGACCAGAACTTGATGACGGGCTATTCTCTGATTTCTCACAACCTCGGCACCATGCCTTATCCGAGTTCATCTCTGGCTCATCCATTCACCCGAAGTGCAAATGCTCCGGTTCAATATCACGTCTCATCTATCGGGGCCTTAGATGGTTCATTACTCCAAGTTCCGGGGCTTAGATTACCGGTTTCCATCACTGAACAGCAGGTCCTCGTGACTATGGGGCTTCCCCCGTCTGCTGTTCATCACACGAAAGTTTGTAATAAGAAAAATAGCATTGCGCTGTTATAGAAGCGTATCGTTTGTTTGTTGTTCCTTATGGCGCTCGGTTTCCATGTCACAGATGGTCTTTCGTGATTTATTCAAAACATTCGGTTCCCTCTGAATAGGTTATTCATTTCAAAGGGTTTCCAATCCTTGTCTTTGATGGGCTTTAGCTACTGGATATGCACATTCGAGTGTAATGGCGCGATTCCTTGACTTGATAGATAACCTCTCTATTCGTTTGTATCTGCAAGATGATCGTTTCTGTTTTTAATCTTTTACTTTCGTATCGCGGTCATCCGCCTATTATTGGTGTACTCCTATCTCTGACTTCAAAGTGATGGTTTGACTGTGGATGCACATTCCTACACGTGTGAATCTGAGTCACTCACACCGTTCTGATTAGGTCTGAAATCACAATAAATGTAATTCAGACTCGATACACACGGTAGTGCACATGATAATGTTTCGTCCGATTGTCACAGTCTGAGGAATGCTGTGTGACGAGGCACACAAATATCACCGATCCAGTTTCGGGAAACATGGTCCCCTGTGGGGTCAACTCGGACGACATTGCCGAGCACAGAAAATGGATACTTGGTAGCACAAACGGTGTCTAGCTTCACCGATGATCAACAAACTAGATCGATCCCACATAAAATTGCAGTTCTTTTTATCCTGTTTTCTCAGTCATTCACTCTTTACGGCATTTCAGTTTATCCGATGTGATCGATCGACGATGTTTCATCAACCACCTAATGTTTCCATTGATTTTCGTTCACTTTCCAGATGGGCGCCTGTTTCTCTCTGGTTTTTGAAGGTTGCCCTTTGAAAATCAATTCAACAGCAACTTGGATCAATCCGATGAACAACGGTATGGATGAATATAATTATAATTTTCCACCCCAACGCTCATGTGGATGATGTCTAACCTGTTTTGCTCTCAACTACCGTGTTTTTTAGGTCAGGTCATATTGTTCGGTACAAACGATGGAATATACTACTTGAATCTAAAGGATCTGGCTGACAGTTCACTGGAATTGGTAAGTTTGGAGGTCTGTCAATTATTCCCCGGACATACCCTACTCTTTTATTAAACCGGGTTACTGGTCACTTCGATCGGACATTTTCGCTCCAACTGCATTGCGTTCATTTGAGAGATATCACGATAGTTCGAACAAATTGTGTCGACAGGACCGACAGTTACCAGTTAATTGCTCCGTGGTATACTTGCCTTGATAGAGGTCATCCCTTTAATCGTTCTTATCGCGAGTATGACCTTACAATATAGATGGACTATTATCTAAAAGCAACTTTATCAATGAATCATGAGAATTCTTTTCTGATTGGAGAATTCACGTCCATTCTCGCACAATCCTAATACTTATTAGTATACTTTTAGTTTCTGTCTCAAGATGAACTGAACCGAAAACAATGTGTAAGATTGACAGAACAACACGAGTAGCGAACAAGCTCGTTTTGGATAACTTCATCCTCTGGCTAATACAGTTATATACATTTAATGAATAAACGTGCAACAAATAATGTCAGAACGAAAATGGACGGCAAGGGAGTGGTGAGAAGTGGTTGGGAAAAAGTGGAAACCAAAAAATTGTTGATCCGTGGTTTTGGAATGGGGAATCGTGAAAACAGAGAAAGGAGAGGGAGGGGAAAGAGGGATGAAACAGGAAGGGAGAGGTCACACACTTAGGTCAAAGGGTCATGGGTTAATTTACGTTGAGTGTCGGGTCTGGGCCTGGGTCTGGGTCAAAGCCCTACAGTTACCCTGGTTATAAAAAGTGAAACCGAACCCGCGATAGATGGTTTGGTCGGAAAGTGACTTTCGACTCGGTCAACCACTCTACTCTGGCGCTGCCCCCTCTGAAGAGTGTGACTGAGAATTTTATTTCAATTGTGCGATCTCTTTACACTAAGAGCCGAAGCCGAGCCAGAGCTTAAGGTAACTTTTACCCCGAGTTCACCACAGAAAGCGGTGTTCGTCAAGGTTGCCCTTTCTCCTTTTCTATCAAACTTCGTTAGAGATTTGATCCTAGGAACGTCCCTGTCCTCGTGCGAGGATAGTGGCATCGATTTGCTCCCGGGTGTCAGGCTGTCTGATCTGGAGTAAGCAGACGACATTGTGCTACTAAGTGAAGATCCAGGTAAGTTGCAAGCGTTTCTGGATAGTTTAAGTGCTAGTGTGGCCATGTTCGACATACGTTTTGTATCTTCTAAATGTAAAATGATGCCACAGGATTACGTTAGTCCAGCTCCCAACCTCACTCTAACCAAAGAAGTAATAGAGGAAGTAGTCAGGTTTCGCTATCTAGGTAGTCAAATCTGAGCTGATGGGCTCATCACTGATGAGGTGTCGGCACACATTCAAAAGGTTCGATTGGCATTCGCCAATTTGAGACATCGTCAGCTTCGTCGCGACATCCAGTTGGCTATAAAGAGTCGAGTATATGCATCAATAGTCCAATCAGTGCTATTTTGTAGTGCTTTTAAAGGGACAGTATAAGGATAAACTGTATGTGTTCAAACACCATTGTCTACACCGCATTATGTGAGTCTGGTGGGGAAACCGGTAAAGTAAGTAGACTTTTAGGTAATCATGATCGTCCACTGGAACCTGTGGTTGACCTCCATAGCCTACAGTGGTTTGGAAAGATGTTGTGCATGTCATTAAATGGGTGACCGCGGCGAATAATGTTTTCCGAGGCAGGCATCGGATGGGAAAAGGTCAAAGGTGATCAAACTAAGATCAGGCTTGAGGGGTATGAAAACCCTAACCGGTAGATTGGGTCACATAAGTCTCGTTCGCGTTCCTGGATAGGGACTCCGAGGTCATGCTAACCATTGGTTAGAGACGCTGAGTTCATCCAATGCTTCTCGCTTTCCCATCGTTCTTCATTCTTCAACATGCTCATTTAACCCACTTAATTGCGAATGACTAAAAGTAAAATTTTCATTCGATTTATCACGGAGATTGAATCAAATTGAATTGAATTAACTGAACACACCCATCAATACGTTCTGAATAAATGCTGCTGGGTATTATATTTTGTCGAGTATAGTAGTCACCAAGTGTTCTTCTATGGTTTCAGCTGCTTCTTGTTGCAAAACCTATTTTTCCCTACCAGACCAACGGAGAGTATATCAAACAGTTAATAGCAATCGATAAGTCATGTATGCTGTCTGACTACCTTTCAGGTAATTCATATAATATATCCATCTGTCTATGTAATGGTAATACACATCCTGCACGTGGAACAGTTCCATACCGTGGTAGTTCGCAGGATCTAGTCCGTGACAGTAAAGTAAGACTTTCTCTATGTTTCACTCAATTCCATAGCGTCATTCAATGGCAGATACACGGAATCTGTTTTGGTTGATTGTTTACCGTCCCTATTCGATCCTCGGTTGTCCTCAGTTACTGTGGTTGGACGCGTGCACATACCCCATTGTCATTATCAATGCCAGCTAGATGGTAAATAGATAATCTGACGTCGATTGTGTGGTGCGTGGTTTACTTTGTGTTTGACGGGGTCTAATTAGCGTGAAATTGTGATTTTTACATTTTGGTAGTTCATTTGCATGTCATTCAGTTAATCCCACAAAATTTCATCATTGGTACTTCTGGTTCAGATTCAATCATTTTCTTAAGGAATTGGTAAAATTCGCAGCAGCGCACTGTCATTTGGTTAGGTGGATTTGAGATAACGTAACTAGGAGCATTCTGTTTGTACAATCTGTTTGGCGTCATTTCGCTACATTTGTACACATGCTTCCTACTGTCGTTCATTATTCGTTATAAGGACAAAATGGGGGAGCAAATTTATTAAACAGCGAACAGCTAGCCATTTTTTTTGCACAGTTCCAATTGATGATTGTGGATAATTACTTGCTCTAATAACTTCTGTGTAATTGTAATCATCTGTGATCCTCCTTCTCTCAATGTTTTTCCATAATCGATAACTTTAAGTCTTGTGTTGGATGGATTTTGTCTTCATTTTTAAATATTTGTCCGTTAATTTATGATATTGTATCGAACGCTGTTCGATCATCCGGGTACGTGACAGTCTTTTCTTTCTGTCATATGGCTATGCGTTCATATTTCACATAGGTTCCATGATTGATAAAATCGAGAGGGAGCGTAGTGGTTCTATCATAGACGTTATCTTTGTCTGGATGGTCAAGAAAGGGACTCCGAGATGGGAAGTCAGAAGCTAATCGTTCAGCGGCTTTCCCCACCATTAGGCGATTTATTCGCACCCACCCGAAAATACCACGGGGTTTATACCTGTGTTTCGCAGTTTTAATTATTTGCTCGCTCACCTCGTCCAACGGTTCCTCAGAGAACGCATTTCGTACCCTGTTGTATGACTTCCGAACTAGCCCGATCTATTTCTGCAATCCCCACTAGATTTTATCTTTCCTCATGGTCTGTTGAAACGAACAATCCTGACACTGTTCAGCATAGCAGTTGGTGAATAAACAGCGTTTATGCCGCTATCAAATGTGTTCAATAAGTACGTCGTCGCGTAGCACACTGGCCTATGACCGCGTTTTATGCGATTACTGGTAGTATCAATTAAACTAGAAGATACCATTCGGCTTTACCTTTTGCGCTTGATTTCAGTATGAAGGCATAGAAACAACCTTCGCCCATTTTTATTATACCGTGTGTCTTGGTACGACCAAAAGATCAGTTTGGACACCTCTTTGTTGCAAAAGTTACCTTATTAGCGATAACCTGGCATTTAAACGATTGATCTTATTCATGCTCCTTTCGTTTTTGCCCCCCCCCCACAGCTCTTTCCTCGCCGCTGTCTGTGGCTTTCGGTTGTACGTGACACAATGATGTCGCTTTCTGGTCGGCATCCACAACTATACAGTCACAATTTGATTTCCTTGATGAAATTGAAGTCACAGGGTCATCCAATGAACGGGAAATTGAATAGATTATCAAATTTATTTCCCAGGTACTTTTCGATATTATGTGGTATGGTTTGATGTACAATAGAATTATGAAAACTTGTGATTATTTCCACCTGTAGTATTCGTTGCCTTCAGATATTATCTTAAATCATCAAAGGCCTTCATTGGACTAGGCACTCCGAAGCGGGATATTTAGGACAACAGTTTTTATTGTGAGGATTTGTTGAACAAGGAGAGATGATTGCTAAGCTAAGGATATCAACGTATACCGCAAAATTGCATCATAGTCCAGCTGATCGTCTTTCATTTTTAAACTCTGGATGCGCTTTGCACAATTCAAATCACTTGCTTCCATTTTTTTTATTTGCGAAGGTCAAGTTTACGTAACAACTAATCCCTATAAGCAACCGTTTTACGTCATGTCGTGTGTGTAACATAAGACTATGAAAACCGGGTATCCGTTTGTGCAGCTTATACCTCGCGCTTCAGATTCTGCGTTGGTGATCCCTTTTTTTACTGTTCGCTTCTTTTAGTGCATGGGAGATATCGATTTTCGGGTTGTGAGACAGTTTGGCGACAACCATAACTTCCTTTGTCAGAATTAGTCTAATCAAGGCGGCATTTTCTCTTCCTTTTGCCGATTATCCGGTTGTCTTATCGATAACACTCATAAATCACGTCAAACCAGGACGGCGATTACTTTGTTTACATGACAGTGCTCTTCCCCGACGTTCGACCTTGGAGTGCAATATATAAATAGGTGTCTGAGCAACCGGTTTTTCCCTGATATGTCTGGTTAGGTCATGATATAAAGCTTTGAACTTCGAATGTGAGGATCACCCGGTCAAAAGCGGCTGCATCGTTAGCCTTATTGGGCCAGTGAATCGGGATTTATTTGTCTTTCGTTCAAGGTATCACAACTGTATTGTATTGTATTGTGTTACGGGGCAATGAAATTCCCTTAATACACATTTTGTTAGATTGTGCCTACCGATGCTTTTTCGTACGGTAATTTCGTTTTGCAAAGTTGTTCTAGTAACAGCTTGGCCGTGAATGTTTATGCATCCAGCGGATAGCTATATAATCCTTCAGGGAATAGAGCTGGCACCGTTTTGTTGCCTTATCATTCTTCCCTTAAATGTTGATGATCTGTATCACCACATTCGTCCGCTCAACGCAATTTTGGACACTCGCTTTTCGTATGCAAACACCCTAAGGCCACAAACTTGTTTGTTGCTCACTTCTTGGGTTTTGTTTGATGGGTGTGTCACTTCAGAGAGTAATCTAGGATACTTTTCCGGACTATTGACAGTGGATATATGCATAAGCGTGCAACGCACTGTTTCGTAACCAACGCCTCGGCTGTCTGTCGGTGTCGGTATTTCACTAACGCCCAGGCCAATCACCAATAGAGTAGAAAGTGAGGCATTGCCTGCTCCCTCGTTTGATGGACAGAAGATAATTTGTATGACTCATCATTTTGTGGTTCACCTGCTCACTCTGTGAAACATATATACACACACACAGGGGCGCGATCTGTGTCGACGTCTTGTGTGCTTCCTGCATTGATCGGGTACTAAGCTTATCTTACCTTCCACTCGTGCACACCTATTACTCAGACGATTCTCTCCGTCCCAAAAGATTCCCGACACCAAAGGCTGTCGTCGTGTCAGTGTTACTCGCAGCCCATTCAACGGAGCGAAATATTTGTGTGCTGCTATTGGCAATGAAATACTTGTCATGGAATGGTTCAACACAATCTCATCCTTCATCAAGATCAAACGAGTAAGCGTTTATTTTCTCACCCATTACTAAAATTCGGCGGTTTTTACTCATGAGTGTGCACCTAATCAATTTTCTTTTACATTTTGTTCCTTCATATTTGATAGCTGCTTTTTGTTTCTCCATTGCATTAAAGATCATGCTCTAAACTCAGTCAACATGAGTCGGTGTTGTGTTCCCATTTTGAACAAGCTTTCTAAAAATGATGTTTACCACTCACTTTTCTAAAACCGCGATTGAAGTAATCAGCTGGGAGTTTGTGATTGCATTTTTTGAACGTGTTCACTTCTGTGGCATTAAATCTTCCATTCAATCTGACGTTGCCTCTTCCTACCGTACCTGTGACCATAAAAGTTGACGGTTTACGATGTTGATTGGGGCCTGTGTTGTTTGTCACCAACTAGGCTGCTGCGGAGTGAAATGTTTGCCTATGCAGGTGGTGGATGGAAACAGGCCAAGGGTGATCAAAATGAGACCTGGCATGAGGTTATGAAAACCTTAACCAGGAAAGTCGATTGCATAGATTGCGTTAGGCTCCTTGGCTGGGGATCCCAGGATAATTGCAACCGGCGACTAGAGACACTGAGTGATATGGCTGGGTGTCGCATACAATGGCGTTCTTGTATCTTCTCAATTTCTGCGTACCCTTGGTCCACTGAAATTTCCCATTTTCTCGTTGACTCTGCTTTGAACTTTCCTGTCTTTCTCTTATTGTTTATCAAAATGGGTAGCCAAAAGACAGCAACCAAAACCGACGCACGAAAGTGTATGGGTAATGGTTGAACGAACTGAAACTGATGTTCTCACTTTACTCACAGCCACGTCACTTTATCCCTCGAAGATGCTGTTCGCCACTACTTTCAGGTGTTTGGTTTAAAATCCTAACTGGATATGGCTCGTNACGGAGGCTGATATTCGTTTTCCCCTATCTAGGCAGAAATGGGATTTTAGGAAACTGAAAAACGTAATCAGTGCAACCGAATAAGATGCGAACTCTATTAAAGTTAAAGTTGATATATATCTAATGATTCGATAGACCTGGCAAGATTCTCACGAGACGCATTCTGTTTTCATCTGCTCCGAGGTACTTTGATGTTCACATGAATTCACTCGGCTGATACGTGTTAGTTTGATGTCACTCTGCTTTCTATTGATTGATGATTATGTTGCATTTAAAGTAGATATATACAGAGTCATGAGAAATTATCACATTGATACAAAAGGGTTTCAATCGGGATAAACAGTTTTTCGAGGACTTCATGTACCCGATAAATTCCATTGATTTGCTACTTTAGTCCGAGTGTAGGTTAGCTGTTGGAATTCATTAGCTAAATTTGTTACAAGAAACGTAACTATTCGTTGAAATAATACACAACTCCGCGGTGTTGTTTCAATTCCATGGGAATCGTCCACCTTAAACTTGGGTACTTAATTTGATTTTTTTCCTTCTTCCATTCCCTATATGTCCGACAGGTTTTAGTTCCGGATATGCCTTCTCCTCTCCTTACATTCGATCTGTTCATCGTGAAGGAACGTCCACTCCCCCTGGTTTGTCTCGGTGTCTACCGGCATCATTCACGTCGTGGTCGAGAAAATCAGCGCTATCGATTACACTTGGTTGATTTGAACACATGCGCGCCGTTCTCTCCCACCTCCGACATGCTTATGACTCCCGGACAGTCTGCTCTCACAGTAGATCATCATCTTTCGGTAAACGACAAATCGTGCAAAGTGAATGGCGAGAATGAAACCGAGCAACCTACCAACGGAAAGCTGAGCGGAAGCGATTTGCGAAAAATCAAACAGAAGGTTGAATGTGAACGTCGCAACGCTCTTTTCTTACGTGAGTCACGACTAACCGAAACAGATTAGTTTGCGAAAAACCCACTAATTTCTCTAGTCTTGTCTCGTTTCGTTTTTTTTTCTTTTTCATTTTACTTTCTTTTATTGAATATGCAAAGATACAATTTTCAGGAAGGGGGACGCGGCCAATCAAAGGACTACCATTCATCAAACAATGGGGAAATTCACGCGGGGGTGGCGGAAGTCGAACACACCTCCTTTGGGGACGTCAGCA
>UZAN01039699.1:25085-54869 GCA_900618425.1 Echinostoma caproni
CATATATATATATATATATATATATATATATATATATCAAATCGTACCACGAATCTTTAGGTAGTTACTGGGAACCGTTGATACAGGGTCTGATAAAACCACGTTTCGTTACATCTACTCATGTAATGAACAGCAAAATAGGTTATTCCAATAAACATAAAGACTCAGAG
Organism: Echinostoma caproni; assembly: GCA_900618425.1. Taxonomy (NCBI): domain Eukaryota; kingdom Metazoa; phylum Platyhelminthes; class Trematoda; order Plagiorchiida; family Echinostomatidae; genus Echinostoma; species Echinostoma caproni. The sequence continues at coordinate 25,256 of UZAN01039699.1, forward strand.
CCCACTCGTGTTAACTGTTGTTTTGCACAGTATAACTCACGAAACGCACAACAACATAAAGGTGTAGCATCAACGTAGGACGTGGAACACTGCGCTTCCGACAAAAGTCAGCCTAACACAGGGCGGACACGATAGGCTAGAACACAGATTGGACGCTCACAGATGATGTGCACGATAACACAGAGCGAGAGCGCATGCATAGATACGAAGTAGATTCGAATTCTACGGAGCACGTGCCCTAATGGTCACAGAAGTCGTCTAGCCCCAAAAGCACGTTCACAGGAGACAATGGGTGATAGTGGCCCGGTAGTAACGTCACCAATTATCACCTCGGAGGACGTGTGTTTGAATCCCACCACCACCGCCTGACTTTCCCCATCATGTTTTTATGGCAGCCTTTTGATTGGCCGCTTCCCCCTTCCTGAAAATTAAATCTTCGTATACTCAATAAAAGGAAGTAAAATGAAAATGAAAATGAAAAAATGCATGCCGCAAACGCGTACCCTTCTCCCAGCTCAGAAAGTGAGAACCCATAGCGGCAAGCAACGAACTTATACACAAAAATAAAGTCGGATTCACAGCGTTTTCTCATCTGCTTGTATACTGCTTCGGTCGTTGAACATGCAGACCTTAAGAATTGCTGCAAAAATGAGGGAATTCACAGAATTGACTAATCAGCTGCCAGAAATTAGGTTGTATGGAGAAAGCCAGAACGACATCAAAATAGCCTTTTTACCTAACATTACCCGACATCTTAAGACCTGGAACTTGAAGTAGCAAAACACTTGTATTTAACCAAGCCGTTGTTGTCTTGTGTTTTTTTGTTAATTTTAAATATCACAGTTTTGGGCTTATGATTTCTTGTTCAGTCTTTATAAGAGATGCTGACGTGCAAAGAATGATTTGGGTTCATTACTACCCTCTTTGGCATTTGGTGTTGACTGGAATCTCCGTATCCTCATTAGTAGTTTGTTACCATCTACCACAGAATAGTGTTTTCCATTTATTGTGATTCATCGATTTCGCAATAAAATTCCTGATGTCTCAGCATGATATTATAAAAGTGAAGATCTATGCACCATACATTTACCATCACCTAAGCTAGTCATTCCATTATGTTCTCATACAATTTTTGTTAGCGATACAGATGGTAATCTTATTACCGTCTTTATTGTTTTGAATTCCTAGCCGAAGACATGTTACCTGTTGTGGAGGCCGTGCAGCTGGAGCATAATACAATCCTCGTCTGCTTACAAGGTACGTGTAATAATCTTGTAGTTTCTCTGTATAGGGAGGATGTCATGCTGATCGTTTCTCCGACGTAATTTCACTCCATCATGTATGTGATCGATCCAACGTAGTGCTGTTTTACGACCACCGGCTTGATTCCTCACAATGGCCGATCACTGTGCTAATGTTTTGCTTTACTTTGTTTATACTGGTCTGCATCACTGCTAATGTGACGTGGTGTATGCTTTTCTGAACCGTTCGGATCATCAGCAGCATCAAACTATCACAAATCATTTGCACACTTACATCCAGTCAGGACAGTAGTTTAGTCTATATTCATTTTCAGAGACGAGTTGCATGTGACACTCGTTATCCAGTCAGTTCCGTGTTCGATCTGTCTTTCCCGTCCGTAATCTGTGGCTTTATGACACTGCCCTACGACAAGTATCCGTTTGCCGGTCACATTTCTTTGTCTGATCTGCACTAGTAATAATAATTACAGTAATTATAATTCCAGAAGGCGGTGCTGGTCCAGGATAGTCGTTTATTGCCAATAAAGGTCTGGATATAGGTAAATTGTCATTCATATAACAAAATATCTCATTTGGGACAAGTTCACAGAATTTCCGCAAACACACAGGATATGTAATTTAACGGTCCACTGACAGATGTGCATTCTTGTGTTCACCGTACCAAACAGCAACGGTTTGTTCCAACAGGTCTTGTTCATTTTTAGTCGTTGAAAGAAACAGCTGATCGCGTCTTTTCGCGTACTAGTCAAGTCAAGTCAAGGAATGGCTTTATACACCTCGAGAGGTGGATATTCAGCAATCACAACCACAGTGCCAACAAAAGGTGAAAAGAAAACAATATAATACAGCAATTAAAGGACGTGAAAAAGGACAACAACATCAACAACCAATGGCATACCCGGGTATTGACTGATTTAGTTTGGCGGTTTGCACAGGTTTCCTGCAACGAGTTCATGGTTTGTTAGAAATCAAGCGAGATAAGAGACAATAGACCGCCTGTAAACTTCAGTGCGTCTTTCTGAGTTTGTGAGTGGAACGGGTGGATGAGTGAGAAAGGCACTGACTAAGGGCGGAATAAAGGGGCTGGGAAATATCAGATAAAATCTTGTTCGAGAATGTTTTACAGAACTTGATGGGATGTGTCACCACATACTGTACCAGATGTTCCCGTGGTATGAGAATACAAACTGACAAACTTCTTGTGGAGTGGTTTGAAACGATGAGTTGAGGTAGGGCAATCCGAATATTATATCGTCTGCATACTTAACGCGAAGTGGAGAATTGCTCACAGGTATAGAGAAAATGTAATCAGAAAATAGAAAAGGGGATAAAATAGCGTCTTGCAGTACGCCTTGTGAGGAGGGCAGCAGCGAAGATGTACTACCTTTGTAGCGTGTGAACTGCTGACGGTTGGATAAATAGTTAGCCGAGTTCAATCGTAGAAGGTTGAACTCTGCTCAAAGAGAGGATATTTAACAATGTTTGTCGATCAATTGTGTTGAAAGCATCACTGTTGTCAAGAAAACATGCGTATCCAGGTTGGATAAAGCGAAGTGGGACAGATAAGCAAGGGCATCCAGGGTACCGCGGAAATGGGTGTATGTAAACTGGTTCGGGTCAACAACATTGAATTTTGTGAACAGAGTCTTAAGGAGGAGCCTCTCAAACACCTTCAAGAAAACTGATGTGCAGGCAATGGGATGGTATTTTGAGGATCCTTTCTTCGATGCAGGAGTGATAGAGGCAATTCTCCAGCAGTCAGATATACCTTGCAATGAAATACAACCATTGGACAGTTCACTCAATAAGGTTGAAAGGAAGGCAGCACATTCTGTCAGGAGAACGGGTGACACTCCGTCGGGGCCGCAGGACTTGTGAGGATTTAATCGAGCCAACTCTTGTTAAATATCGACAGATACAACGCTTGAGACGGGATCAGTCATGGTGATTTCATATCCATTAGGTAGAGCAGTGAGCAGTGAGAGCGGTTCCACTGTTAATGAAACGCTGATTCTGACCGTCTATGTCCATTGCAGCAGGTGAACGGTATGGGGATTTGCTGCCGGAAATTCGCATGAGGGCTTGCCAGGTCTCACGACTACCTTTGTTGTCAAGCGGAGCAGGGGTGTATAAAGAGTTTAGCCTTCGAAGTTCAGCCCGGATGGATTTAGAAAGGGAGCGCACCTCGTCGCGCTTTTACATTTTAAAGACACGCTACTCACAAATGGGTAGTACCTCGCAGCTCTTCTGACACACACTTGGGGTGGTAGTAATAGTTTGGTCGTTGTCACTGGCGTTCTCTGGGCCCAGTAATCCCAGGTTCAAACCCTGCAACCACCACGCAATTTCAAGTGTGGTCAGCTTCGTTTTCTTCCGGTTCAATACTGGGCCTTCTGTGGTTCGCCACTTCAACACCAGGAACTTAGTTTGCCGGTTTCCATCATTCGACATCAGGTCTTTGCGATTATGGCTTCCATTCTGTTTGCATCACTCAGATGTGCGTAATATAACACACAAACACACATGCACGTATGTATGTATTTTTATTCAATCAACTAGTCAGGGCTGATGTAAAGGAGCAGGTTTTTGTCAAATTGTGAAGGCGTATTACGCTTTGATGTTGGGACGCTACTCATGAAGTAGGTAACCATGGTTTGCATCCTCCACTCTGTGTGCAATATCACCGACAGATTCTATCTCACCGAATATTCCATGAAGTTTTCCAAGTAAAAGTTGTGTTTGATAATGTCAGTTTTCTGTCTTCACCTGTCCGTTTCCGAAATTTCACACATTTGGTGCTTTCTAATCAATCCAATGTATACTCTCCTACAGACTGTGCCAAAGTAATCAACTTGAGCGGACGAATAAAATCCAGTCGGCATCGGGCAACAACTTTGGACTTTAACGGAAACATGGCTGAGTCTGTCGGTACGTTTCTTCAATCATCGAAATCGGTTGTAGGCAGTATTTTGTTTGTTTCGTCTGTAAGTTCCCTCTGCCAACGGTATACCTTCAGTGTATATAAGAATAATCGGACATTCTCACTCGTCGCAAACAACATTTCCACACGTATACGAACGGTTGTAATTTCTTCCATCTTGTGGTTTTGTTGTGATACTTTTTCCCTCTTGTTTGGACACGAAACAGAATTAGGGTTTTTCATGTGTTCTACTGTAGAGTGGCAATCAGCTTCGCTGTCCTCCGGCTCAGTACCACGCCTAGGCTAGTGATGCCTGATGTAGTTATCCTTTCCCGCACTGGAGATTTGGTTTATCGGTTCTCATGAATGATCAGTAGGTCATCGTGACCAGGAGTTTAGTATTTCTGTTGTTTATTGTCCAATAGTGTGGAATCAAAAAGTATGAACTGTATGCAACAGTTACATGCTTGGTCACATAGTGCTACCCCGAGTACAGCTTCACTGTCGTTCCTCTGAATGTCACATCCATCCCATTAAGATCTTATATGGTTTGCTACTTTTCGTTCCAGAGCATTTACTGCCAGTTTACGTAACTGTACTATTGGTCTCCATCACGATGGCCTTCACAGTTTTTGCTGTTTTGTCACAAGAGGTTTTAATCCTAGGTGTGACAGGTGCTACGACGTGGTACTTTTCAAAAACGTTTTATTTTACGATGTGCTTTGTTTATAACTCAATGTTTCTCGTTTGGATTGTAGTATGTTTACGGGACAGTATCCTGGTTTTTCATCCCAACGGATTGCTGGGCAAAAGCTTCACTGGCGAGGTAAGCTGTTTATATCCGTTTCCCCTCACCCATTGCTTTCCGCATCGTTTGTTGTTCGAATTCTGCTGTCGACATCTATCTCGTTTCTGATTTGACAATTCCGTTAAGTGTGGTATACAAAATCGATTTCAGGACAAAAAGTGGTTTTATCTTCTGCTTTCGTGCAAGAGCCATTTCCTTCATATTTTTCGAAATCACTTGAATTAATTGCAACTGCTTTACTCATCTGTTAGAAAATAGCTATCCGTAATTGTGAATTGCGTTAACGTGGTAGTTCTAATCCCTTCGCTGTTGTTGACTTTTTCACCACCAAACACCAAAAGCAATCACCAGATTTTTCCTGGTTGTTTTCTTCGAGAGATCGTTCGGTGCTCCCGATATGTTCTCATGTTTGGGCTGAACGTTTCACTTTATGTAACTGTTAACCATGAATTTTCGTGCGCCTGTTTTGTACGTTGAATGTCCTCAAGCAATGATGCAATGCTAGGCTGTTTGATTGCATTGACTTTGGTAGCCTTCTACGACATTCCGTGTACCACGACGGTTGAACAAATCACCGGGTTGACAAGAAAAATATTCTGTTCAATTTCCTTGCAACTCAATACTTTGTACTGCCTTTCGTGCAGATAACAATGTTGTTCAGTGTGTGTGCTTCCAGTTACTGCTTTTTGGGCATTGAATAATCCTCATTTAATTTTTAGACCTACGTCTTAGTGACAACGCACGTTGCGCACAGAAAACAGTCACTTTACACACATATGCATAACAATCCGTTCGTTTGACTCCAGTGATATTGCAGATGCTAGTTCAGATCGTAGCGCCACATGAAGTCCCACGCAAATCTTAATTAGATATCTATTGCTCCAATCATAGTAATTTGCTGATGTTTTAGCACTGTATTCATCATTCTCCGATTCGACTAACCGAATGCGCTGATAATAAGATTACGTTATTGTTCTTCTTCGTAGTCTGTTCACAGGACTCGATTCTTGATGTGATCTCTTCTGCTTGTCGCGTGGTTCACGTGTATTCAGTATACTTTCTCTGTAGTTATGGTTGTTGACGGTCTCGATTTCACTCGTCCCAACTCCACCCATGTACTAGTGGAGTCTTATGTGATTCGCCATTATAATTTCGTGGGCTTTTGCTTTACCGGTTCCCATATGCAAACCGTGTGTCCTTGTGTTTCTGAGGTTTACCTCTTCTGTTGTTCATTACATGTGTGTGTGTGTGTGTGTGTGTGTGTGTGTGTGATTAAGGGAATCCAGTGATCAATCTAGGATGTTGCCAAAAGACCAGAACTTTCTCATCTTGATACACTACCAGACCAGTTAACTTTGCACGAGATATCACTGTTCCTTTACGAACATTGAGGAGGCTGAATAATTTCCTGATCCGTTCTGTCTTTGTTTCTGTAAATCGTCAATTTTACTGGTCAGTCACATGCAATACAGGTTTCTTTCTAGGATTCATGGATTATATGAACGAACCATTTTGAATGTTTTCAGTTACACATTACTTAAACCTTCCCTTCTTTTCATAATAATACCTAGCTTACTCAAGAAATCCATGACGACAAGCACATATACCGACTACTCGGCTGTGATCGGTACGTTCCTTACACATCCTATGTGACCCCAACTCCCGCTTTTTATCAAAACTGATGCTTTCTTCCTATTTTTTGATTCATTCTGGACGTAAGGCAACTAACCCATATTTACTACTTTCTGTCATTCTTTCCACGACCTTTGTTCGATTATTTCCTGACACCTGTGCTCGAATCATTGTTCCATATTATATTGCACATGTGGATTAGTGTTTTGGAATTATACGATCACTTCTAAATGACAAAACGTTTCTCGTCTGTTTTCAGAAATATTATTGTCGAAAGCCGGCCAGCTGATGACCCAATGTCAAACTCCAACGTATATATTCTGGCAGGACACACAGACAGTTGTGCGCAATAGCTCCTCGATCAGTTCCTATCTTGCCGCCATACTCTCAGTCTCCACTAGACCATCATTATCATTATTCTCATCACTATCTTCGCCGTCTTTCTTGCTCCTTGTCGTTCTGCTTTTACACATTCACACGCACGCACACACTCGGCCTGTTCGTATGCGTGCGTGCCTTCGAGCGTTCATGTTTGCCCGTTCCTCCGATCACAGTGCTGCTACTTGTGGTGCGTGCAGAAACGCAAGGAGGCTGAATCACTTGACTGTTCCTCTCATCACTTTGTCCGCTCCTCTCTACCATCCACTTCATAGCTCCCTAGTCGAACTCTCGCTCACGACCCAGTCGCTGCTGCATTCCCTCTGGCTGATCTCCCCCCCCCCCCCGAACTTCTTACGTGACACGTCTAGCGGCCCCGGTAAAAGTGTGGGTTTTATTTCACCTTGAATCCTTTCTTTTGTCTGATCTCGACCACGCGGAACTTTTTCTCTATCTCTCCCACGTACACATCCCCAACCTGACGAGTTTTACTGTGTATACTAATATCCACCATAGTGACATGTTACCCATTTTCCTTTAAACGCATATTTTTATTTCGATGCTCGATTTTCCTCGAATCAGACGAATAGGTTTGTGCATTTTCCATACAGTCATTCGTGCATCTGTTCTTGTCTGTTTCATTTTACCGATGCACCATTACTACTAGTAATACCCTTTCGCGGGGGCACCCCGTCCCGCTCCTATGTGTATGTGAATGTGTTTCCTTTCATTTATTCTTTTCGACATTTTCCCACTCAATGTCTATCTCCATCTTTTTCATATTTTTGCGCTTTCTATTCGTCGTTACTTGTCACGCGTATCTGCCTTCGATCCTCATTATTTTCTTCCATCAGACCAGTGGCGCTTACAAGGCTCCAAACGATCTACCAATGGCTCCATTTCGTTGTGATAGGCGTTTTGGGTGTTTTTTAGTTGATGCTACACACACCCTTCTCTTAATATCCGGGCTTCGAAGCCCGCTCGAATGATCCTGGAATCTTCTCCTACCAAACGGTTTCAGTAGATTGCTCATTCGATTCTTCTTCTCTTTGTTCATCCTTCATTGGCTTATCTACCCGCCTTGAACTTATCCATTGTCACTGTTTAATTGATATCCTCATTTTCTATTCTCTTTCCCGTCACTTGTCATCGCGTGCAACTACGCACTTTGATCTTATCGCATCACAGGCTACGCAGCTGTGCTTCAAGCCAATAAATCCCACACTATTGTATTTTTCTACGGATTATCCCCTATTCCCCGACCAGTGAAAAAACAACCACGATACACTAGAATCAACCTATCCTAGGTCTCAGAACTCCCGTATCGCCACTGCTGCCGTTACTTGTCCTCAGTCCCCGTGAAAGCCTTAGGCCTCGGAGACTGCATTGTACATTTTTGTCTATTCCACCCATTTGAATCGTGCTGTTTTGGTTATCATCACCACCTTCCATTATCGATCTTTCGCTCTGCAATCTTCTCTCTCTCTCTCTCTCTTTGTGCGTATCAGTTTCACATCTATCTTTTGTTTGCTGTCGCAAAAACGCAGTTCTGTCTTTTGCTTCGCTTGCCCAATCGGAACCGTATTCGGTCCCTCACCCGACCACACTCACGCACTATTGTTTCATGCAAAACTGTAAAGAATCATCTTCACAAACAATATACTTTCCAACTTCTAACCATCATCATCATGATAACACACCAGTCGGATGAAGACATTTGGGCTCTCACCATCTGTATACGTACNGTGCGTGCGTGCGTGCTTGTGTGTAGCTGCATTGCCAGGCCACATTGTCAAGCTTGTTTGCGTGCTGACGTAACCAACCGATCCTATTGGTCTAATAATGACGATCCACCCGTTCGCCTCCTATCTTCTTCAACTTCAAATCTAACACTGTCCAATTCTTCTCAATTTGTCATCTTCACATCTCTGTTATTGTGTGCTTCTCTTGGTTTCCGCTTTTTTCTATGCTAATCAGTAACCATACTTGCACGTTTTATCTTTTTTTAAAATAGACCAACAAAACTAATATCGTTTTGCTACCACAACTGGCATCTTTTGTCTTCTTTCGTCACTGACACGGTGCTTTATCATTTAGCTGCCTCGTCCAGTGTTATTCTAGTTTGTAAACAACTCGATCCCCATGTTTGCATGCTCATATCTGATGGAGTGCAACTTTTGGTTTATGATTATCGTTCGCTGTTGGTTCTCTCTCTCACTCGACCTTGTCTGTGTGTATGTATGGCCTCATTGGGACTATCGCTGTTATGCAGCTTCATTCCCATCTAGATTGAAGAAATTCCAACTTGACTCTCCGTTCTTGTCTCTCGTGGGCTTGATATCACTATTTTAATTTAGTTCATTCGCCACTTGTTGCGCTTACTCATGGCATCCATAATCTGGTCACCAGTTGGAATCTCTTGCTCGTTTGCGTGCTCCATGGATTTTGTTGCCCAAATTGATCCATATTCGAACATGGGGCGCGTATCGCCTATTGATCCTGATCTCTCGCTGCATTATGCTCATTTCCCCACGTTTCCTTGTTCGAAGTCATTCTGTCACACGCACGCATGCACGCACATGCATACAAACATACAGAATCGGTGCGCGCACATATTCACAAAAAATCATGCATGGTCTTTTGTCTCCGAGTGCTATTTTTGCGGATTTGAAACAATCGATTCCCGTAAACACCGGTCTACTGGACAACTTCAGCTGTTAGTGCATGCGTACTGCGGGATTGTCCAGCTTGCTTATTTGATCATGAAGGGCAGCTATGCACTCCAGGCCTGTGCAAATGCGCGCGCTTGCCCAGGGTATGTGAATATTGTGTTCCTGACTTCTGTATGCACATACGACTAGATTTCTGTCAAACACTTGTATCGTCGTCATAGGAATACCCACGAAGAACGAAAGCATATGTAAAAGAAAGAGAAAATGAGTTAATTCAAGGTAAAATGTCGATATCTTGACGTATCTGAATGATGAGAACGATCGGCGAATAGCTGGTAGTGAAGATGTGAGCAAACCGTTCACAAGAATCCACATAGAGTTCGCAGTTTGACAACAGAGGAGTCCATAGGAAGAAGTGAAACGCGGTTGATACTGGGCAAGCCATGACAAAAAACAATGAAGTGTTTTCAGTAAACTAGACACAGTAAGAGATAACAGACTTTTTGTCCATAACTTGCCTCAATCTGCCTGTAGGGGAGAGTAAACGTCTGAGTTTTTGTCAACAGTATCCAGGATGCGAGCAGACCATCCGCAGTTGCTTCTCGTGGTGACAAACAAGGATCTATTGGGGGTAAACGGGGCTCAAAAGACACTTACAAGATGGAGATCAAGGCTTGATTTCAGAGAAAGTCTTGAATGGGGGTGATATTATCAGATTAATAGGAGAAAAATAAACTAATCTGAAATATGCTGTCAAAGTACAACGTCATCTGCTTTCTCAAAATGTCGGGTAGATAAAGAAGCGGATTAATCAATAATTAGCGAGGAAGGGCAGCATCTGGAAGAACTCCAGAGATATTCACCAACTGACAAGGTAAATTCCTTTCCGGCCCGGTTTGTTGGACTCTGTCAGTAAAATGGTCTTCATTCACGAAAGGGTCGGCTAATTTGAGCATAATGGTGTATCAAAGGACCGAGTCGAAAGCAAAAGAATAGTCAAAACATTTACAGTGAATCGATTTCATTGAGTGGTCTAGATACTCTCGATGAAATGAACGACGGACGATGCTTCGTCTGATGATAGAGAAGTCTGTTTTACAAGAAAATTGTTAACGGTCCTGGATTACAGTTGAATTATAGCGAAGACAGATGTGAATAACGGAAGAAGTGATTGTGAAGGGAAGAAAATGTAGAAGTGGACTTTGTAGGGATAGTCGCTGTTTGTTCGACTGCACTTCTAATCACTTTGTCTCATGGTGAATACCAATAAGAAAAGAACTGTTAAGGCATGACAGTTAAACCCAAGCAGCTTGGTTGAAAGATCCTCGACTCATTAAAATTAGTTTATGTCGAATTACTCGCAAATACATGATGTTTAGCGCACAGGAACATAAAGAAATGCGGTTGATTTCATTGAAATTTATTGATTCGTTAGATGGCGCAGCAAGCACGGTTCCTCGGTTCTCTTCGACTCCGGCTCGTTGAATTCTAAATAAGACTTGGATTACTGGTGTAAAGTTCGTTCGAGGAACATTTTTCGCTTCTAGAGCGATTCTGATTAACGCAGTTGGTTTTTGACCGAAAAGGTACTCTGCGTTAAAGCAGTGGCAAAAATGTGCTGCTCCTGTCAGACTGTGAATGGCATCATGTGAGGACCTAATGTACGTTAGGCGTTTGAGAAGATGCCCGAGCACCACTTTACGACACAACAGTATTAGTTGTCTCTACCCGTCGGTTGCTCTGACCTTGAGGTACCTGTGCAAGAAGACTAACGCGGTCTGTATTAACAAATCGAGTTAGGTTTGTTATATCATGCTGTGATCACGTCTACCTTTTCCTATTCATTTGCTACANTACATCGATACAGAATGCATGCCATAGCTATCAATTTGGTGACATCCGCAATGCATGCTGTATCCAAAGCACTCTATGAAGATCCACCGCTTGGGACAACCCGGTTCTGATGTATCATTTGACATTCTAATGTTGGAAAGCGCATACCGGAGGTAACTGTTCCGTCGCACAGATCATCCCGAAAAGCTTGCAACTTACCTGGATTTTCATTTAGTGGTGGAACATCGTCTACGTACTCATGAGCTACAACTCGGGAGCAAATCGATTCCACTATCCTCACTGCGCCGTTGCAATAATCAAATCCAACACTAAGAGTAGAGAGGACAGCTCTGACGAAAACCAATTTCTGTGGTCAACTCGGACGGGAGAGAGACGTTCGATCAAACGGGCTTCATAGATTCGTTCAAATAGGTCGTATTATTGAAATAAGCGTTTCTGACACTCCTCAGGGAGAGGTAGTCCTAAGGTATAGAGCGGTCGACTAACCCTAATGCTGCTTCTCGATAGAGGAAGGTATAAATGGGGGGTTTAAGAAGAGTTTCTACGATCTATAATTTGACAAAGATTCGATAAAGCCCCGACCGATTTCAAAACTAGACTGGATTTCACGTATCCAATATTCCCGTGCGGCAGACCATCGACAGAGCATAATTTCAAAGAGAGATTTAGAAACTGTTGATCAAACTAATTACTGTGTGTTTCACGAGAGGGTCTGTCGTCCCTCTTGTTAATCAGTATGATGACCGATTCACACCATTCAGTTGGAACCTGTTGGCTCTCTCACACCGAAGCCAGGAGTTTCGTCAACTCCAAAACCAATGCTGACTCTCCATCCTCAAGGGACGATGGAGACAACCCATCCGGCCCGGAGCTGTCATGCTCTTTCGGGAGAACTTACTTCCCGGCTAGTCTCCGTTTCACTCGGAGGGTTGGCATCAACTGGCCCTATTTACCCAGTTGAGGTAGGTCTTAACAGGTCTAATGTCAATGTGGCCAGCTGAACTGTGGCTTTGCATGTTCTACTCGAAGCTCAGGGCTGCGCTGCTCAATACGAACTAGTGTACCAATCTTCTTTGGACCCATAATTTCTAATTAGTCGGAAAAGATTGCGGCCGTAAACAGCAATAACAGCCTTATCACCCCTCTCTCTCTGCATTTCTCTGTGATTGCGATAAGTATATCGCAATCATTTCTCAGGCTCCTGATGACTTGGCGTTTCAGAGATGTTGGCAAATCTTTAGCCTCTGGAGGTCTGAGTTTATCTGCACACCCCGCAGTCTACAATTGGCTGCGCAAATACAAACGGTGCCATCGAATGAAAGGTGGAGTGATACTACAAGTGCCACTTTTGTATCGCTTCCCCGTGTTCCCTTCATAAATGTTCGGAGACTGCCTAAGCATAGGCCAGTTGGAATTGGAACACCCAGGTTCACATTAGATGAATGATAATCTGGCCGTGGAACTGAGTTCGGATCAACAATCGCACCTACATCCTTGACGAATGCGAAGCTACCATCCTATCAGGAGAAAATCGTGAATAATTACAAGTTATCCGACCATGTTTCTTTGTCGGTTAGCAGGGCTTTTACACCTTGAATAATATTCAACCCGGTTTCAAAGATATTTCATCTTTCACATTATCTTTTAGGTGTTTTGTATTGATCCGAACTTGATGAACCAAGCAGCCCGATACCCGACAAAGCCGGGTCGGGGTTTGATTGTGAATACGTTAGCTAATACAATCTGAACNGAAATATAAATTGTAGCCAAGTTTCGGTTCTGGAACGGGCATAGTCGGACGAATATTCCCGCTGATGAAGATTGTAACTCGTCATTTTCAACTGTAGCTCATGCTACCTATTCTATTAGAGTCGTCCATATTTGTGACTCAGTTAGTTATTGTTGGAGACGTATGCCCGGAAAATACGTTTTACACAATTGAATATCCTGTTTTCAATCAAATATCGCTACATAGGTAAACATTTCTAAGTTTTTCATTCTCCTGACTGGTACCCTATCAAAATTGCTTGTTATCTAATCACATTGATAGTTATATTTTCATCGAGTTGCGAATCTACACGACTGTTTTACAACCAACCAAGGAACAAGCTTCAGTTGAGAAAGTCACTTCAACTGCAATGTGACCAATAATGACAATTCGTACGGCGGTTTTTGTTATTGTCTTTTAGCTACTCATTCAAATGTGGGGTTTAAAAGAAGAATAGAATGCCGGAGTTAGTTCGCCAGTGTCGAGCGAATCACACCCGCACACTTTACAGATATAATGATAAACTGTGCGTTGATACACTGTGCCATGTGAACCGCTTTTTTGACATCCAGTGCGCGTGGGCTTCCCGGAATGTCGGTGAATCATCTGATGCTACTTTAATCAGGTGAATATCGGACTTGTATTGATCGGATATGCGCGTTCACCTCACCGTGTGTTTGTGTTTGACTATCGTTTGATCGCATTGGATTCAATTCACGAATTTACCAAATGGAAGTTGTTGTCTGATTCAGCTAAAGTTCTTTGAACTAAACTCGTCGTGGTTACGGTTTCGCCCGTGAACTCACCTCGCAGTTCCTCATGTTGGAGTATCTGTGCGCATTATTTCCGAGCAGTCCTGTAATGCAAATGTGCACTTACAGTGCACTTTGTGTATTTTTTAAGTAAACTGACTGTATGCCCTGAATAGCTTGAAAACAACAGTTTTACAGTATCACATTGTCTCCAGTGTCTTTGTGTGGACTGAGATAAGACAATCATCTTTTTCATGGTCTGCAATTGAGAAGTAACGGTATTGTTCATCATCCTCTTTCAAGGTTTGTGGCTTAGCCGATTGGGTCGATAAGTGAATGTGCTGGGTACTGCTTTCGCCTAGGATATGAGTGATTTCGTGGGGCGTATGCTGACTGGAATTTTACAGTGACATAAAAGGGAATGCACTCGTGCGCGCTGCTGTGATTATCACTGTAACTAAGCTGGGAGACAGATGGGATATAGTATATCACAAAGTCGAAGTAGTGAGCAGTTGCTCGTAATGAATCACAATTGAAACACTTTTTTTTACGCTCACCTAGCGAAGCATTCTCTAATAGTAACTTCCGACTCCATAGTTCCCGAATAATTTCCGCGTCAGTATCATGAGATCCCGTGAGTCGCGACAGGTGCTGACTGTGTTTACCACCATTCATGCGATAACGCTGTCCTTGGTTGACTGGAACCCATCCAACATTTTGCACTTCCCTCGATCCAAAGATGCCTATGAAAGATTTAGTATCTAATGGCTCACTGATCCATTGGAACAGGATCAGTCATGAACAAAATTGAACAACCGAACCGATCCTGAGGGCTTGTGGTTGCGTCAAATGTTCAGTACCTTATGGTGATACATTTAAAGACCAGTTGAGAACATTCAAACGTACGCTGTTCAAATTAGTAGTTTAAATAGGGAGACTGCTCATTTTATCATCTAAACTGGGAAGCGTATTACAACAGGAAGTCGAACGAGCAGAAGGATACACATATCCCTGATTGGATGTAGATGTTTGAAGTTTAAAAAAAACAATAAAGGAAAAGCAGTATAATAAAAAGTTATTTTTGTGAGCCAACAAGGAATTTAAATAAGGAAGTTACCTTGTTAAATGCAGAAAACAAAATATGCCGTCTTTGGGGACGAATCAGCGATCAAAACTGTGCCCCAATGCGAACAAATCGTTTCTCTGATAAAACCGACAGAATACTGCTGTGTACAGAAAATAAATAAGCCTCAATCATAATTCATAGATTTGCACTAATCAAATGTTTACTTCACACTGTACACTTTGGCTGGAAGAAAAATCGACTGAATGCTCACGTGAACATTTTTAAAAATTTCTGCCTCTTGTTGTTGTAGCTGGATTTGATGTCAATGAAATCATTCAAAGATAAAAAACAAAAGAATGATGCGTGATTCCTATATTCGATTGAATAACAACTGCGTGGTCTACTGTAAATTTGTTACAGCTTCAAGACCGTGACGTGTCAGATCCGATTGTTTATCTTAAGACATGATGCTTCATCGCTTGTCACAACTGGTGTTTGCATTAGTCTACCAAATGAATTAGATATGTTTGCAATTTGTCGGAAGAATATATGAAAAATGGACTGTGCACTATCGTGATTAATTAAATCTTTCGATAGCGATTGACTTGTCGGCACCTTGAAATCACTTTTCAAAAGGTTCAGTTGATAGGCGGTTTTCATTTTGACCGAAATCGATTGCATTTCCCTCATATTGTTTACGTCATCCATTTTCCCTGAAGTCAATGAAGCGTTGGATGCGGTTAGATATTGCGTGAGACAACATGAATGAGGCTAGGCCTATCCTAATTGGATTTCACAAAACGCCCTATAAGCCCAGCACTCCAACCACACCACTCTATTAAATGTGTGAGTTAATTTTTTTTAAACGCCACTCAATGATAAGCGTTTACACTCTTCGATTTACCTTCCTCTTGGTACGAGTTTTCCATTCAGTCATGATAGTGAGAATTAAAGAGTACAATCATTTTGACGATCCAGCTGACGTTCGACTTCGGCGCACAACGACAGACAGGAGGAGTATCCCGCAACACTGAACAAGCCTAGAAGCGAACAGTTTCAAATACTTCTTTTCAGTGTTTGTAATTGACCTATTTTTGGGATAGTGGTTATTGTACTATGAATGCAATTTATATTCGGCTCCCCGTTCTCAGACAGCCCACCAAGAAAAACTATGATCCCGTTTACCCCTTCGTCTCGGCGCGAATTTTGAATCACTGACTCAAACAAGGCGTTACCTGATAATTGATGATTTCTGATCTTAGAACAAACATATATTGATCGAAGATACTGATAAAAATTTGAGCACGTGATTGGGGTCTAAAATTACTTCAGAGCAGTTTCAACATGCATTCTTGTATTTAATGGCTTTTCAAAGCGTTATCTGCAACCATTCTGAGGCTCTTGATTGAAATCGTTTTAGTTAATATTATTCTCTATAATGCATTCATGTTTTATTCTGGCGTACCGAGCCCCTTAATCTGTGTACACTCCTCATCCTATACGTCCTCATCAAACACCAGAAAGAATGCAATTTAGTTCTCGTTAGTTGAACATCCCGAATCGGTAAGAATAATTTTGCGTTAAATGGAGTTGAATATAGCAAAATAAGTCACATATGGAACAACATCATTCATGTCACAAATATCTGAATGAGCGATCATATTTTGACGTGCAAGTTTCGATCACCTTGGAACGCATTTTCATCGTAAAGCAGTGGTTCTTGTTTCCTATCCAGTAACCATGAGCAAATTTGTGATTTGAGAAGGAGGTTATAAGGAACTAGGATGTGAAGTCTAAACCTTACGAACTACCAAACGGGGACTGTTGATTTTTTCGAGTGTAGCTTTTCCACTCCCAGCCCATAAACGCGCTACCTTGATCTGGTTATTTGTATCCAGCTCGTAACTAAGGACCTACGTGTGTCGTATGTGGTTAATGTGAAGTATACAACATTTCATCGTACCATTGAAAATGGGTTTCAAATATGGAGACGGTACTTGTGAAAATTAATCAACTTGTAAATGACATGATGACGGCCATTCAGTGCTCCAGTGTGACTGGCAAATTTGCAACGCTAAAAGTAATAGTTCTCATTTTCAACGAGATTCTGGAGATAGGAGAAATAATGTTTGAAGTTCCGACCCGAATGTTCGCGGTTCGAGTCCTGACAGAGAAGGAAAAAGTACGCACTGCTGACGAGTCCCAAGAACAAGACGAAACAGCCTTCCAGTGCTCTTTATCAGTTATCACAAACATTTCCATCACATTTGAAATGATGTTCCTGTTCAGACAACAAATCCATTTATCTTAGAAGCCATGAAGCCGGGAACTTTGACCGCGTTGACGAGTCCCAGTTAGGAATAGCCTCACTTATGCGTTACATCGTCAAGCTCTCCATCCCACATACCCCACATTGGTTTGGGCATAGCAGAGTTAGACAGACTGATTGAGGCAGAACCATGTCCGTATTGGGATTTGATGAAAGTGAGCAGCATGGTATACTTTGTTTCACCACACAGTTCAACACGCAATTACGTCAATGTTGCGGTTTATGGGAAGGTAGCGAATTCATGCAATAGTTTTTTGGCACAGGGATGTAAATGAAAACCTGTTTTATTTGGCGAGACCAGACAAGATAGTTCCTCTTATATGGGAGGTGCACCAAAGCAGATGTGATGATGAGTGAAATACCCATTGTCAACGGACCTGCTATCAAGCTGAAACAGAAAGATTGACGGATAAATGAAACAGGCTGGTGATAAAGAGGTTGAAATGCTAGTCAAATTCAACACTATCCTGCTGAAGGACAATCCTATGTATTTAGGAGGAAGATTCTACGTATGCGAGAGGAGAAAATGTCACAGGTAAGATCACTAAAACGCAACAAAAGTGAACCGGAGGCAGTTTTATCACAGGAAAAATCATTCTTGTACTTTTCCGGACACAACCTATTTTCGCTTTTTATGAAACCCTTGCTATTCTGACCGTCTTTTTGCAACAGTAGCTTAAGAGCTCTGATCTCACAGTTCACCCGATGCTTGAAGATCAAGGAAGATCGATGACCTTGAAATGTAAACTCACGAAAATCGTACCAATTTGTGCAGATGTCAAAGTAAAATATTGTCCAAATTTCGCTGTTTTAGATGAGAGAAACCAAGTTCATAACTTAATAATAATAACAAATAAAACTCTGTTTGATGAATCTGAATTTTTTCTCATCAGTCTTAGAGTTTTTGAACGGTTGACCAAATCATGGTGAACCAGAAAAATAAAGCACAATGACGAGGCAAACTGAAATTTTCCTTCTCAAGTACAGTCACTGTATGCCTACAAATAGAAATATGTAGCATCACTGATACAGTCTTTTACTTCATGGACGCTCATTGAATTTACAAAGGTACAATAAACTTTTGGGAAGGGGACTGCGACAAATCAAAGTCGGTCGGTTGACAAAACCTGTGGAGAAAAAGAGTGGTAATCGCGAACTTCGAACTGAAGACCTCTGAGTAACCGTTGTGGTTGACTTGACCAAACCTCTAGGTATAATAAGTGATAAAATCACACTTTTTCCTCATCCTGAACAGGTGACCCGGCACAGACCGAGTAGACCAACTAATTTCTTAGTTCGGTCCAGTAGACAGGTAATTAGATAGCAAATGTTCATTATCCAAATTGATTCCATCTTCAGCTTGGAAAACCGTCACCTCAAGCGATAATGGACTGTATGCAACTCGATCAGTCGAAGGCAATACATAACCAGAAATACTGATGATGTTGAATAGTGAAAGACTAACCGGTTGACGATCAAACGCCATGCAGAACCAATGAACCATGTAGGTGTCAACAGTACTTTTCTATTCGAAATAGGCTGAAACTTCAGTTCGGTGCACTTGTTGTGCTGGACCACACAGGATGATTTTAGAAATTGGTTTTGCCTCAATATTGTCCTTACTGTACCACGCCTATCCACGATTGTATAGAACTCAAATATTGGGCGATTGTAAAACAGAAAACCTTGAATCAGCGTGAGCAATATCGGCGGTCGCACCCTGTAGAATGATGATTTCTTTTTGACGTGAGTAAGACAGAAACTGAGATGCATAACAATGAAACATGCGATGTTTTGTGGAGGCTATTCTGTACTGGCAATCGACATGCTTTGTGATTTCTAATTCTCTGGTAGTTGTATGTCACACCAAAGAAAAACATGTATATATGTATCTCGGATGTACAAATTCAATTGTGCTTTCATATTTTGTAAACTAGTCAATCCCAAAGCAGGTCGTGAGTGATGCATTAACCGTTCAGAGAAATGGTATATTACCTGGGGTTTAGCATTGGATGCTTGAAAGCCATACATTTGATTTGTTGTATTGTTGTATTGACGTCAGTCAGACTGAACTGACTGACATCGAAAGTTGGTTTCAGGTACCGAGTATCGGAGCACGCAGGGAAGTTTTCAGTGATCTGACCACTTCTTTGTAATTTCACCATCATTGTTGGCTTCTCAGAATGAACGGGACGGATTCCGATGTATGTAATTATTGTTTATTTTGATTTCGGGTCTCGATAACCAGTTTGTTATCTGTTTATCCTCGAGTTGAGGGCAACGTGGGACAACTCGGTTCTTACTCGACGTTGTTGTTCTTTCAAGTTCACCTTCATTTGCATTTATTTACTCACCACCGAGATTGATTGTCATCAACATTTCTCAGGAATTTTGGGTGAATTTCTCTCTGGATCCATCACAGTCATCCTCCAAATCGAAATATTTTGAAGTTAACCGTATCTAACGGTAACAATCGTTGATCACAAGCTCTCAACGGAATTGAATTAGTGACAGGTCACTTTGGATACGGATATAATACTTTAATTACTTGCTTCGTTCATATAGATAAATAACTAGCGAAAGTAAAATATCCACCGAAATGTATACATGTTTACTGTTATTCGGTCTTTATTGTAATTGTGAGAACGTTTTCGCATGCGCAAGGTTGATTCATGAGGGAGGGAGAGAGACTGATGGATTTTTCCGCTGAAACATGCTCTCATGTTGTATTCGCGGTAAACAGATTCAAATTAACCCCGTTCTGAAATGTCTCCTCAGCGGCCAGAATTGTTTAAATGGCCCCAAAGCGATGTATGCATAAAGTGATGTGAACCTAATCACATGGAACGGAACGTTATCTATGAGTCCTTAAGGGAATATTTGCATCGGGTACCAACAGATGACCTGGAAATGAGGCATGCAGAAATTCATATATAGATGAATTAGGATAGTCGTCTTCTAATCTCCCGGTTGAATTATGTACCAGGTTAATTGAAGACACTGAAGTACAGTAGAAAACGGACACAAGTTGTGTTCTTGTTGGAATCCGTGAATAATTGTGCACGTACAGTTCGGTTGACTACTCTGTGAGTTGATCATCAAGGTTCTTTCCCTTTTTCGTGCAATAAAGCGAGTCCACTTCGCATCTTCCTTTACGCATTCGCACTTTATTCCGGCTTAATGTGATCTTACTTCCCTGTATCTAGCTGCGTGATGATGATGACAATTGGGCTATACCTTATTTATCACAAGTCAACCAGTATCCGTTGGCGTGAGTCATAAAGACTGAGTTGATGTTAGATCATACACGATCCACATATTTCTATCCTAGAACGCCTACTTGCGCCCATTTCGCGAATTACATGTTGTCACATGTTTGTGGTGTGCACAAATATTCCGAATATACATGCATTGCAGATTTCGATTACTGTCATCTACTGTACACATGTTTACTGTGTGCTACGTGATCGGTATGTGACTGCAACCATAGCCTTGTAATGCAGATCACGCAAACGGACTTGTTGGCATATACCAGACGGGATCGCTGATAGGCAACGTGGTCACATTCATACACTTGCGAAAGGAATTGCAATGTGAACAGGAAACACTTTCAAACCTCGACTGGTATGCACATATTTTATCCAACCACCTACAGTAGCATTCCCCTATTGTAAGCTAACTTTGTCGCACTGTCACACTGCATTGGCAGTGGTAAAAGTGTGATGATTCGTCCCGGTCGTATTCTTGTGTAGCCTGATATAGCGTTCAACGATATCGGCTGTAGTTCTCTGCTGTATTGAACCAGTTCAAATACAGCGAAATTTACCTTAACGTAAATCGTACAACCCAGCTTTGTTGTGCTCTCTCTTCTAATTTTGTTTAGAGGATTCATGCAGTCAACATATGTGAGTTTTTTTTAATTCGTGTTTCATTTAACCCATTAACAATAGCTCGCTCAGGTATTTTTCCACATCAAAATTAGTATTCCTTGTAAACAATGGGAATGCAAAGAAAGTTCTGAATCGTTCAAACTATCTTTCACAATCACTGGTGCTTTATGTTTGAGTTATCTTCATCTGACTTCACTGCAGTGACTCTAGCCTACGAGGTAAGGCCAGCCGTGGTGAGTCGCATTAGAGTTTCCGGGCAACGAACCACAGACCAATAGCACCAACCAATCAGAATCCGTACGGTTCAAACGGGAACTGTATGACGTCTAGAATGCAAGCAGGCCATGGGCAAAAACCTNTGTTTAGCCATTTACGTTTCTTTGTACATACCATTTAATACCATTGATTAACCGTAGTAAGCCGTTACTTCTTTGGCCTGACATGCGTCTTGGTGACAAGAAATTATAGCCTGCGACTGCTACTGCGATTGCTTGTGTCATTTACAACTGTGATTCGTGATGCGTGATTCAACGTGTTCTGACCACTAAGGTGTAGTAATTGCAGTAATAGTAGTAGTAGTACGCAATGAACGCGGAATACGAATCACTGATTGGAAATCACGGATGTCACGTAAACACTGGATCACACTTGCACTTTCACGCAATATCCCACGCAACCGAGACGCGAGGAAAAGTCCACGGGAGTGGTAGTTCGTCCAATGAAAGAAATAAGGGATAAATAATATGTACAAATCAAAATCAGTGGCCATCCAAGCCCCTGCCAATCGCGTGCTAGAATTTCTGCCGCTGTTCAGCTTCTGTCTGGGCCACACCGTTTCTGATTGGCTGGTACAACCAACGTATGGTATGCAGTCCAGAAGCTGTGGCACGCACGCGCTTTGCTGACGTCACCCGTGAAGATGGATTGATCACAGTTGTCCCAAAGCTGTAATGTGTCGGTCCAGGGTATGTATGGGTCATCTCGCAGGTTGGGATCACCGCATAGGGTTATCGCATCGCATATCTCACCGGTGAGCATTATCGTCACAGTCAAAGAAATCCAGGGAAGAATTTTCTCTAGCAGTAACCCAAATGGTTTCGTGAAGAAAATGAATCAAATAAGATCTTGCGTACGATAGATGTTGGAAAATGTTGTTGAATGTGCTTTGACTTCGTTTATTGATTCGGTTATCTGTGAATTAGCTTATATGAGATGAAATCATTTCCGATTTAGTTTATTCGTTGTTTTTTGACCATGTAGTAGCTCAGGTGTAAGGGTATCGATTTTTCTACTCAAACATTTACAAGTCTAATTCGGTTAGGAATAATAAATTACTCAGCCCTGACAAGTTCAGACAAGAACAAAACAAATGTTTAGAGCTTTTACTCAATAAAGTACACCAAACATTTAATTAAGGAAATAAAATATGCGTAGAACAGATGTGTCTCTGAGGGATTATCAACTGTGCGTATGCTCCGTACACATTCAGCGACAAAAATATAGTAACCTTCACCCCACACCCTAGATTCTTGAGCTAGATCCACTTCCATATGCATGAGTCTGAGGAGCAACAAGATAAACGACCAAAGTGCAAAATTTCATCAAATTTATTTTTATATCAATAAAGCATATTGAAAAAAAATATTATCACAGTAACTCGGCCCCATACATTTACCCGGTCTATCGTGTAGAAGGTTCCGGCTGACCTACGATGCTGTTTCACCTTATAATCGAAGTTGATTTCAGTCCGTGTTTTGTGTTGCATATTCTCGAACGTTGGTTCCTTTTCCGGATAAGAATATCCCAGATGTTGCCGGGCTAGTCCAAGTCTGGGCTACACGCAGGCCTCATTATTGTTTTAATACCTTGAAATAATAATCAGCAATTTATTAGAAACGAGTTATTACCGTACGGAAAGATGGTCTCAATATAATCATTCAATGTCACTGCTGACGTAGGAAGCCACTACGATGCGTGAACCTTTGTATCATTATCTTGTACCGAAAGCAGTATGGAGAGTTCGGTTAGGCTTTGGTTGAAAAACGCATCCGATGCCATCACAGTGTTTTGATAATTAATCCGCTTATCGAAGTATCGCTTTCGATTCCACAGATCATGCAGTAATCATCCAGAAATCTGGGTTGGGGAGGGGGGGGCGGTGAGCAACTTTTGTTTCGGAATGGAGAAAACACTCAAGTAAGATCGGCCATAATTGCGGATCCCATAAAGATTTGGTTTGCGAAGAAAATTATTAATAATATAATATAATGATTGCTTTTAATTGTCCGAATATACCGTCATTACACGTTGGAAGAAAACAAAGTAGCAAACAACCGCATTTGCGGTGCTTCATCTACCGGTTAATACATTACAATTTATATCAAACTGTTTACAAGGGGGACAAATTATGACCTGTTGGAAAAGAAATAATGAACAATCCAGTTCCATGACCGGATGATGTTGCTCACACTTTGACCCCCACACATGCGCACTGATTCGAGTGGGGGATGGCTGTCGTGTATGATTCTGGCCATGGAAAAGCGAGTGTTCTTGCGAATTGTTTTTGGGAGCATGGGGTGGGGGTGGATTATGTATGCGGATTCCGATCGCTTCCGCTGTACCAGATTGCGACTCCTAATCCTCTTAGATCAACGGCTGCAAACTAAGTAGCGGAATCGTAACACTTCGGTCACATTAACCACGTGGTTTGATTCCACTAGGTGTGAAACGATTGAGCCGTTAATAGTTCTTATTACTCCACTATTCAACCAGACCGGGTGGTGCTCACAGATTAGATCAGATAAACTTCTGTTAGTGCAACCAATATACCTTTTCCCACAGGAACAGGTAAATAAGTACGCAGAAAGAAATGACAGAAACAGGCAATTTATGTTTGAATTAAAGCACAAAAGTGTCCTGGAGATGAACACAATCCTTTTTCTAGAACCATACTCAGTTTACGTGTCATCAGCTCGGCAGTTGTGTCGCCCTTGAAAGGTAGCGATTTGTAAACCGGTTTCTTCTCCGCGGTAATGATCTTATTTAGCAACCAGTGACGCTCCAAAATGTTGTCCACAAATCGCTCTGGGTATCGGTTTTGAAGGAAAACGTCTGGAATAAAAGTCGATTCTGTATCAGTGGTATCATCTGTACATATTCTCCGCGCCCCGGTAGCGAGGCATTGAATCAGGTTTCCTTTCGGTTCCAAGAGCTTATAGCTTTTCAAATGGATGTACTGATTATTCCACGATGGTTTCCTCGGGAGGGAGCATCGGAGAATTCCGTCTGGTCAACGGCTTAGCAGAACATCCAGAAATGCGATCTGCTCATTCTCTTTGTTCTATGAAGTAAACATATTGTTTGGATGAACTGAATTAAATACTTTTAGGAGTCTTGACTAACTCACACTGCCATTGAAAGTGCACATAACGTCATCCACGTGGCGCTTGTAAAAGCTATAACGACCGATTGTTCTTTTAAGGATATTAGTTTCCAGCTTCGCCATGAAGATATTTGCGAACAGTGAACCCAGATAAGATCTCATTGCTACCCTATCTATTTGGTAATCAATTTCGTCAGTACATTTGAATTATGTTGTGTGAAAAAGTACAGTAATTGTTTGAGATCTCCAACTTGTATTCCAATTTCACGTTTGCTTTTAGTTTCTTTTTGCTTATCAATTACAGAAATACACAATAAACTTTCACGAATGAGGTTGTAGTCATAAAAAAGCTGCCTGGGGAAATACAGAAAATAGAAGGAGGGTTTCAAGGGATCATCGTTTATTTACGCCATCCTGTTACTGTCCCGCATGAGTTAGAAACAAAAATCTCATATCATGATGGAAATTTTGCATAAGACATTTCCTACTCAGTTCGTCCGAAAATAAAACTTCCATCAAAGTATGACTGTCAACTAAAACTAAATTACCTTGGTTCTAAATTGTGAAGCAAAATCTGGACATCTTATTTCATGAATTACTTCTCTGGTAATCTTTCTGGAAAAATACCACCAAGACATCTAGTTGATGTTTCTTAGAATCTGGGCTCATATTAGATAAAACATGATGCGAACATTTTCAGATCGGAAGCGATTTGCAGCCCTCGCATATGCTGACACAAACAATGTGAAAAAGACCTCGTTTGGGAACTCAGTTGGCAGATGTCTAGGGCGTGAATTCAACCAATCTGTCTTCATTCGTCGAATGGTAATTGTAACATGCCACGAAATTGTTTGAATCTCGTTATCTCTATATAATTGTACTTCAGCCCAATAACATATAGTTTTCGTTTGTTTTCAAAATGAACAGAATTGAACAAGAGGAAAAAACACAAGAGAACCATCACTACAGATTTAGTTCCTCTCCTTGCGGGTTTCAGAGACATTTCTACATTCCCTCGTTCGCGTGCACACACACACATACGCAGTGGTGTACCAGTGTCTTGGAGACCCCAAATTGGTCATGTTCGTCATGTCCAACTATCAGTTTGTTCATTGCTGGTTTAGGCTACCAGTCAGTCGGCAATGGAGATGTATAATTTTTTACTACTTAGTATATCTGTACAAGTAAAACTATGATGTCTACCTCGACCTCTTTTAGAATGTGACTGTACTGATAATTCTGATGCACCGATGCATACACACTATGAGGATATGTTTTAATTAAATACAGCCTGAATGAAAACGCCAATTTGAGTCGTTTTACATAACTAATGAATTGTTTATTATCTTTTTATCCAGTATTGATCTTTGTTGCGGAGTTTACGAATTAACTCAAGTCAGGTTAATCTGTTACTACTTCGCTTGCCAAGTAGGCTAGTGCGATTTGTGGAGTCTGTACCAGAAATCGATGATATTGTATATTCCTGCGTGTATCGTCTGTAATCGCTGATCAGACAAGATGTTTAACTGGTATCTGTTTGTCTGTGTATCGGAATGTAAAGCTATTTATTGTTTACGCTTTTCATGTCTACTGTGATTTTCTGATGTCAAATTGTGAGCTGAGGATCGGTTGTTTTCGCACCAACCTCTCTCTTCTGCGTACCCGAGCCAGTTTGCCAGAACGTATCAACTAAGTGTTGCACGTGCCCAAGTGAACGGAAATTTGACAACTGTTCAATACTTTGTTCACGGTTTTAGTTTCATTGATCAGTGGTACGTTTGGCCAAATTCTTCTCCGGTTTACTGCAAATAAAAACCCTGATACATGTATATTTTGGTCAACTGAACAACATATTCCGATCTTAGTCACCAGTTGAATAAAATGCAGTCTTAGGAGACGCTTCTGCTATGTCTGCTTATCATCCTATAGCCTCCAATTAGCTGTATGTTTCTCGTATACTCCGACAAATCACAGCCGGCGGGGGTGGGGTGGGGTGGGGGTTGGAGGAGATGCGGAAACTAATCAAATATTGCTTACAAATGTACAGAAATGACGGAGATTGGCAGTGCGGTGGCATTCAAACACATGACCTCAATGCTGCTGTCTTGTTGACCTTGAACAC
The DNA here is from genome assembly GCA_900618425.1 of Echinostoma caproni. Taxonomy (NCBI): domain Eukaryota; kingdom Metazoa; phylum Platyhelminthes; class Trematoda; order Plagiorchiida; family Echinostomatidae; genus Echinostoma; species Echinostoma caproni. The sequence continues at coordinate 52,091 of UZAN01039699.1, forward strand.
TTGACCACCGTGAACCAGTGCAATGCGAGTCACTGTTCTTACTGATCTTTATGTCGGACTGAATGAACTAAATTATAGTTGTTCGTTAACCAGTCTGAAGGGTTTAGAAAATTGCCTCGGGGAAGCGCGCTTTGATGAAAGAGTGAATCAGCTTAGATTAAGTTAGTGAGCATATTAGTTGCATAAATTTTGTGTAAAAACAAGTTCCAATACTTTGGTTTATCCATTACACTTCAAAGAGGAACGATTTCCAAATTCTGTTGATGAAATTAATCATTTGTAAGTGCATGATTAGTGCTGGGTTTGCTCTAAATCTACCATAGTATCCAGAATGCACATATGGTAATACATGTTACAGAAACCGAACTTTTCTCGACTAGAGAAATCAGTCTGGTGAAACGTAATCGATTGTTGTTAGTTGATTCACTTCGTAATTGCTAACGCATAACGGAATGTAGAAACCATAAAAGACCAGTGTACTTTAATCTCAGTTAGTTAAAGTTGTCCATGCAGTTTACCCAAAAAAGTTTTCCGTAATTTACGAATGGCATCGGTCCTTCGAACTATAGCTGCATGACAAAGTTTATGCCTGATTGGTAGCCGAAAAAACGACTAAGAACCCCCAAAACTGCGGTTCCGGTCATTGCCAAGGTTGGTTGTACTGTGCTGTTTACGCTCATGTTCTTAGCACGGTTTTCTTATTTTTGACCTTAAGGGAACAACAAGATCTAGTGCCTTCTGAACAGCTGAATGCGCTAGTCCAAACATGACACATCATATTGATTAAATCATCCGAATACGGTGATGACCGTCAACCGTGTAACCCGGGGATATGCGTCTGAACTCCCAATCCGAAGGTTTACGGTTGAAGTCCTGACAGGGACACAAACGGGAGATCTGCTGATGAGTCCTAGACAGGACAAAACAGTGTCACAGTACTCGTTTCGTAGAATTGAAATACAATTGCTCACCTCTCAAGGAGTGAAATCCACAATCAAGACCATAAACAGTGCCTGGTGCCTGTGAACAGTCAAATGGACTAATCCGAATATGGTAGTTTAAGTTTTCTCACTGTTATTCATAGAAAACCATTGAATAGTTACAACTCAATGTGTGTGGTAACCCCAGAGTGGACACGTTCGTAAACATCTACAACAACACACGAACAAAACGAAAAGTGATTACACACGGTGGTTGATATTTGTTACGTAAAAACAATAGCAACTCAAGTATGTTGCGCAACAGGTAGTACAGAAACAGCTGTTTCATTCTGTCATCGTTTCGTCCCTGCTGCGACGAAAGAATGTGTATCTGAAATCGCTTTATGATAAAATGGACAGAGCATCCAATAAATAAACATGAGGATGTGATCATAATCCATCAGTCATTTACTTGAATGTGGGCTTTTGTCTTGGTGAAATGTATACTATGAGAAACTCAGGCTAACTTCCCCTTCTCTGACTCGGTTCATATCTGTCTGTCTGTCTGTCTGTCTGTCTGTCTGTCTGTCTGCCCGTCTGTTTGTCTGTATATTTACTTTTCTGTGGGATCACAGAGCTAAAAATTCTATGTAGGTATTTCTTCGAATCAACATAAGATATATCGAAATCCAAATACAGAACACAAACTGCAATTGAGTATGATTTGTTTTCGTTATCATTTTGTTCCATCTGAGCTAAAGAAAAGGAAATAGCTGATAAGTCACAAATCACGATATTCGAACCCAATATCGATTTATTCATCCACTAACGGATATTTTAATTAATCAGGGAATTCTGAAACCACGATCACTTCACCGTTAAAACAAAAAAGAAACTCAAAAATTTTCCCAAATAACCTGGGTAATACAACTCATGTGTTTGGCCCAACTGCAGAAGTTTGTTACAAAACAGACAATCACAAATACCTTCGACAGTGAGTTCAAGGGAAATCAAACTAAATCAAGAATATGCAATTTTACACCATCTGATGCGAGTTAAGTTGCCCCGAAAATGGAGAACCGCATACATATATATTTAGTTTAGGGAGTTAAATTAAAACTGTGGTCAAATCAGCCATGTTTATCACATTTCAAACTCCACCTGTTTGTGGCTGATTTTAGTTTGCAGGAGGAGTAGCATTCGCTTTTGTCTCAATAATTTGTACACCATTTTGCATTTGACACTAACTGAGACTAAATTTATTCATAGCGGTATCTCTTACAACAGATATCTGTAAGGTTTTCATCATCGAATGGAAAAAAATCAGTTCAGTACTAACAAAACTGCAGAAGAGGTAAGCGAACAATACACTGTGGTTGACACGGCGTGTTAACTTTGGCACACATTTCCCTGGTTGATTCATTTTGGGCGTAGGACTTGTCGACGGTGAAATATTTCTGTCACTGCGTAACACGGTTCTGTCACTGGCCCCCTGGACCAAACTTCGTTTATTCGGACAGCCAGTCCTATTGTGAAATTCCTGGGAGCATCTGAATGGGAAAACATTGCGTTTGTTTTTTATTGTCGCAATCCGCACGGTTTTCACATGACTATAATTTTCACTGTGTTCCGTCAAGTTTGTTGTTTCATATATGAGAGAGGTGGATGGAATGTTTTTTTCGCATTCCATTTTCGTATCGGGTGAATATTCCGACAGAGATACGCGAGTTTTTGGCAGCTGTCTTGCTTTGCCTTACCACAGGGCCATATAGTCCAGCTGCAACTGGTGTACCGTTTTGCTGATAATATGTCAACTGGATCGACAGAAGCAGTCGCGCAAATACGCAAGCATTGTTTGG
>UZAN01039699.1:63357-77043 GCA_900618425.1 Echinostoma caproni
ATAACAAGTAATGGATGGTATACAATTACTTCATACTATTCCTAACCAGAACACATACTTATTGAAGCATTGAGCAGTGTAAATATTCATTGTCTAAGTGGAACTGAGTTTCATTCGGGGAGGATTAAAATGTATATGTGTGAGGGCTTTAGGGGGAAGGAACGTTTGCAGGGCGTCTGTACCGTTCTGTCCCATGTATGAGCCTGTGAAGAATACCAGGAATTCATTCGGACCATTTGTAAAACGGAGTTCTGTTTTTTTCGTTTTGTTTCATGCACCGAAAATCACTTTCAAGAGCCATCTTGCTCCTGCAAGTCCTGGTGAAGCCTATTGGTTTTCTCGTTCACCAGCATCAACAAGTCTGATGGAAACCGCACCCAAAATCAGACACAATCAGTTGGAACTTGCCAGTGATGGACGCACAAGAGAATCTTACAACGGACACATTCTCCGACAGTTGACTGAATCCCGTAGGCAGTATTTTCATCCGGGTTGATATATACCAGGAGTGAGCACTGTTTTCTTGTCCCGTGGAGTAAAACGAACTGTGAGGGGAAGGTAGCATCTTTTGCCATTCCAATTGTCCGAGGATGAAATCGAAGTTTACTGGAATCAATACAACTCGCCTCAGTCCGACTTCAAATTATCCTCGTATGGGTTCCGCTTGTCCCACAATCAAACCCAGATGTGCTTTTATACGTTGACTTCATCAGATTGATCAGGTCCACGTGCGGTGTAAGTCTCATAACGGTGTGTAGATGTGCATCGTTCCGTTCACAGATTTCCCAGCCTCCAGTTAAAGAGCTGATGGGGCGAGGCTAGGGATGGTGTTGTCCTCCTCCGTCGACAAACCTCAAGTCCCGGTGACATATTTCGCCTTTGCTATGCTATCACACCGAAAGCACTGATCTTTTCCCTTTCAGATCACCCAATTTATGGTGGCATATGGCATGCATCAGGTAGCATGCAATCTGAATGGTACGACAAGTTTTCCTTAGAATTTACCGAATTCTATGGAATGAACGTCTAAGGCTAGGTTTAATGATCAAATTGATGTTTGGCAAAATGGTGTCCTATATTGAAATTGTGAAACGTGCGGTGGCCTCGGTGGGATTTGAACTCACATATGGACGCGGTCTACGCTTTTGTACAGCGCATGCTCTACCAGCGGAGCTAGGAGGCCACGCTGATTGCACTGATCTTTTCACAATCTAATAGTGTAAGCGGAACGTGGCTGATAAACCTGTGTAAGGAACGATGACCATTCATATACCGTTATGAACAGCATGTGGACCGTATCAATCCGATGAAGTCAACGTGTTATATGCACATCTGGATTTGATTGTGGGACAGATTGAAATGATGTTGAAACAACTGGAAGTGATAACAGGACAACTTAAAAAAGATATCCTCACATTCTAATGGGACACTGCTACAGTATGATTTGCAAAAGGCACACACAATCATGGACACTGTGTAGTCTTCGGTAACAATCGAGTGGGTAAGCTTAAAAGTCACATTTGAAGTATGTAGATTTCTTCGAATTTAAATAAAACCTTTTCTGTAGGTCATTATTCTAATCATATAGGCCAACAAACCACTGCAATACACAGCCACAATCTTCCCAGTTCAGCGATGACATAATAAACTCCCGTTAGGACCATTATACTGGATTGTTTTTTGATTGAGTTGGCAAAATAAAATAGCTAAACTGAAGAAAGTCATATGCGAACAGGTTTATTTAGTTACCGATGAGCACATGTAGCACTTATTTTGTTTTACAAGAATCGGAACCAGAATGTTACGCACACACACAGACACATACATGATCTCGAAGATTACTGGACGTGATTGTCAAAAAACCATCCATGTAGTCACATGTTGCCTGAACTGACCTCATGCGGTCAACTGATGAAATTATCTTCTAAGAATCCACGATCTCTCTTCCACCGTATTACGCATCACTTTAGTTGCTGCATAATCCATCGCAGCTGTATTTCAATTTTTTAAATATTTTGGATTTTAAGGCCCAAGTTGGCTGAGTGCCATTATAGTGATATTTTAATTTCAACCCAATATTTTCGACGTGAATATGCAAAATGTGATGAATCCATACTAATTCTTCGTAGTGCTTAAGTCAACATTTATTTAGATAACGAATAAAACTAGGTGCATTTTTCTGTTCTGTAATGCTTTTCCACACTTCTCTGACATGATTCACATTTGAGAAAAAAGATCTGCAGCTGTGTGACTGCCAGGTCCGCGCATTCCTATAAAATGTGTCATACTTCGTTCTTGTGCACGCTGAACCTTTATGGAATAAACTACTGTCCGCCGGATAGAGGTCACAATACACTGTAGTTTATCACCTTTAACTTGCATTTATTTTTCTACCTTCAACACGAATCAACTGACAGAGATCTTCGGACACTAACTAACTATGAAATCGATCAATGAATGAACACGGAATCAAACGAGACAAGTGAAAACAGAAGTTTACGGTATAGAACATACAAATAACAAAAACAAATATGAATGCATTAATGTTTGCCAGATCTAATCAATTTCTCCAGGAATCACACGAGGATATGAGATAACTGCTCGAGAAAATAAACTTATCAATTTAACCTGGAGGTAATTCTTTGTCTCTATGGTCACTTATAACTACACTTCACTCCGTATGCTTCATCGACAGTATGATGTATCTGGAAAGTCTGTCTGAAAGCATCTGAAATCTCATTTACACAACTTTAGAATGCTTGAAAACGTGTTGCTGTCTGAAACTACGAGTGATATGGTTGTGTCAAGATGCCTCGTTGGCGCTGCGTAATCATCCATTTACTTTGAAATGAACAGCAGAAATATACAACAGCAATGGAAGAAGTGAAAAATTTCAAAAATTTCCCTTTGACGTAATCTCATCGTTTGCCTTGGAGATGAGAAAGTACTCTTTTATACGCGAACTGAATAAGGCATCAAGTAACTTTGATCTGTTCAGTTGACGCGGGTGCGGGAAAACGTCTGAGCAGCCAGAGCTCGTTGTCCGGTCAATACTCAGTTCACTATTCACGGTTATAACTTAATCAGGAAGGAGGTACTATCTTTCCTGTGTGATGCACGAACATACAAACGAAAGTGAACCACGGTATGTCGTAAATGCTCGTCAAATAAAACATAGTTATCACTCGCTGTAGCTGAAATCAAATCAACTCACTTGGCCGTTCACTTCAAAATGCTGTTAGCCATTGATGGGACAACGGGGTACCAAACAATCGTTTAATTTCTTCTGGCAAGTCTATTCAGAGCGCCTGCATGCGTGCTACAGCAGTGCACAGAGTGGGGCTTGGCAATAAAAAAACATACAGAGCAGCAATGGGTGGGTCAGATTGTAATGCTTACCAAAGTCCACGAATGATTGATGTAGGGAATGCAGAACCAAAGACAGTATGTGTGAGAGAGAGAGTACAACAGTCAGATGTGGATCCCCTAACGCAAATTATTCAAACTCTTTGTCGTTCACATGTTCCTTTTCATATTTCGTGGAACAGAAAACACTGACTGGTACTGGGTTTCAATGCATTCCCTCAGAACCAATCTCGAGGTTTGATGGAAAACATGCACTTACCTATCACCCAAATCCGTAATACAAGTACTACTGTAGTAAGCATCATTTCAGACATACATAAGTCGGTTGTGTGCACTTTTCTAAATGAATGAATATAACTAACATCATTTTACTCCATATATGTTCTTGTTTTATAATCCTCCGAATTCACAGGTGCAGTTTCGGTGCGTTGTTCTCCGTTGTTTCTCAAATCTGGTCGTCTGTTTGTCAAATATTTTGTTTGTGTGTGTATGTTTAAAAAGACCACTGGACATCTAGTTTATCCTAACTGGAACTCACTGGCAATGCTTTTCAATTTCGTCTGTCTACTAACTTTATAAGTTGAAAAACAGAATATCCAAAAGTGAGGAGTTAATGAGCTCACAATTTTGAGATCACTGCTAGGATAACAATTCTCGGACTTTGTAACTGCGAATTCTCGTAAAATAAAGCAACTTTGTAGTCAACTGAAGTAACCCTGCCCCTATTTGTTGCCCATCAACAGTAAGTTCGTTACAATAGGAACGCAATATGTTGGTCTCTTGTAAGGTAACTCGAGGGCAAGGGTTTCGAATCCGAAGGTTAGCAGTTCACCCCTTGAGCAGGACACAAATATCGCACACATTGCTGCTAAGTCCCAGCTGGTAGCGTTCTGGTGCATCTGTGTCCAACACAGGTTTCGTTTAACCAAGAACTATCGCTTATGAACGTTCATGGAGCATAAAAGTCAAGGGAGGGTTTGGTTAGCGATACCATTTGTGTACCTCATTCATATCCACCGTTTTCATGTATTTACACACTGTTAGAGCTCTCTTAGAATTACTCACACATATTCTTGCCACTCTATCGGGTTTTTATTCATGCTTTTTGTTGCTAAAAATCCGAGTGCCGTACGAAGATGCAAACGAACAGACGGTACAAATTGAGGGATTGAAAGGGGCCTAAATGAATATATTGGTTTACCCGATCGTGGTTCCGTTTATTGTTTTTAAACAAAACTTCGACAGAACCAACACAATTGCTTAGTTTTTTTCCCGACATACCCGATTCTTATGGATCTATTTATTTGTTAATTAATGAACTACAGAATACGTCTGTTTTCAGAAATAAACGGATTTCCGAAAAACAATCATATTTCTTGGAAATTTTCTACCCCATTTTGTATTGAACGTTTTTAAAATATTTTCGCTCACGAAGGTAGTTTGATTATTCTTCTATGAATTGAACAGAAGAATTGCAAAAAGTGGAATTCTATTTTCCATATTTAACTGAGTCCTGGATTTAGGAACCGGGTTGTTTAGCAAGTGTCAAGTGCACACGCACACACAACACGGATGTGATCACGTGACAGGATTTATAGATGCCATTCAAATGGTTTGCCAAAACCTTCAAACGACTGAATGAAATTTACCCTTTTAACTTCCGGTTTTTGCTTGACCGGGGTGACTAAATGATCAGATGGCCGTATTCGACCACGTGCGCTAATTTGCTTACCGACACCTGGGGCAGTATGAGGAACGTTTGAATTTACGACAAGTTGGATGAACTAGTGAAAGGCAGAAAAGGATAAGAAGGATGTGGGGCGGGGAGGGGTAAAAAATTCCTCTACCCACACTGATTTGATTCGACGTTTTGTTCAACGCTTTGAGAATTTATCGATTCGCTTGTCCCTATTCCCGGTTAATGCGGTCGATCAGAACGGATTCATAGACAGGGTGACAGGATGTCAACGAACGCTAGTTGTCCTCACAACGGCGTTCCGCCAAAACTAAGATTCACGAATGACCCAGTGACTAACTGCTTCCGGCGTACGAAATGAATAGCAGGCCTGATATAAGAATGTCACTGTTCAAAAATATTTGTAATATGAAAATGACCATTTCAGTTCATTTCTTCTGGTTCTTTCGTCGGGATTTAGGTTGTTCGATTAGTGATGTCACCGGAATTAGTATATGCATTACAGTGTTTGTACTAATTAAAAGGTATAAGGCATTGTTTTCTGTTCCAATAAATCAAAATTTGTTCTCATTTAGTGTCATAAAATGCTACGGATTGTTACAACCGTTGATTTTCTTTTATTGAATAAACAATTCTTCAAATAAGCGCTTGGTCAAAGGATATCCGGTGAATTCAAAGAAATAGACCAGTTTAACGATTGTGATGAGCGGACTGGAACACATATCCCGTGATTACATGTGCTAGTGATTTAAAATGACTGACCAAGGTCACCTTGAATCTGATTGACCGTATCAAAGCAAAACGTTACCCCCGACATATCCAGTGTTTGACACAAGACATTTCTATTTCTGTATTTATCGGAATATTATTCGCAATACATCCAAGAAATTGAGCCAATGAGCCTTTCCATTATTTTCCCCAATTTGGCATTTCACTTTGTGTCCGGCAACCCAAGTGTCCGTAAACTGATGAAGGTCTGGTGAATCAACTCACTTTTGGGCTTCGAAAACCCCATTGTTTATTCTGGTATGATAGGAACGCACAACAAAAGAAACGTTTTAGCAAAGCATTTCGCCAGTATTTGAGTCAAATTGTTGTGTATCTTGTCTCATCGAACAGAAACGGTAAACATTTATGTTCTACTTTTTAGCAATTATGAACTTTGTAAAAAATTGATTGTTCGCCAATGCAAGGATTAGTAATCTTCTTTCGTCTGGTATCGATGAACATCTCTGATCAATCAATGCCTTTCAACGAAAGCGAGGCAACTGGCAAACTTTTAATTTTTGTGCTGCTGAAACCAATGTCTGAAAGTGTGCATGTCTCACCACTGAAGTGCACGTACAAATCGTCTTTGAGTTTGCCCAAGCATAAAACCAAGGGAAACGCTGAAAACGTGCTGTATGTGCTATTAGTAGTAAACCGTATTTTGTGGGTGTTATATAAAACTTGAAACAGCTCATTGTTATCACATGTCTTCGAATGAGAACTGATAACTGGGTATGGTCCACGTAATAGGCTAGCGATGTTGCCATTCAGCTGTCAGCATCTGTTTCTCACGAGAGCCCTATCTATAGTGAATCTGTGGTCGCGAATGTTCTCTGTATTGTGGAGAAGACCGCTGCAAATGCGGATGAAGAGGGTGATCATTTCGTTAGCGCATTTAATCCGGCGGAACTGGTTAGAATCATGGCGACAAGGATGCAAAACAGCACACAACCGACAGACAAGTGAAGTGTTATCGACAAAATAAGTGTGGTATTGCTAGACCCCGGGTGGTCAGCGTAAGCACTATGGTCAAAATTTGCAGTTCACGTAGTTCATTGGAATAATAAGCTCCACACAGTGTGAGAGAAAGATCCCGCAGAGCGGTGTTGCAGACTGCCAACAGACGATTACAATGCATATATATATATATACTGGATGTCAGTTGGAAAAATGAACAATATACAAAACTGCGTTTGATCCAAAAAATCGATTTGTTTGGTTACCTCAACAAACTGGGAACTCGCTTACTTATTTTTGCTCGTACAATATTATTGATTTCACAAACACGAGACATCTCACACTCGCATTGCGTCACTTTTGTGAAGTGTAACACGGACTTGTCATAGATAAATAAAAAAAATTAGGATGGTTGACCTGAGCGCATTTGATCACACAATGTGTACCTGTTCGAGTTTAGAGCGATCGGATACATTCTATGCCGTATCTGTGACTTGATATCTATCTCAGATATTGATCCAAAAGAACACTGTGTCTGGAACCGTGGTTAATTAGGAGGACACCGAATGCTCAGATTACGTTACTAGGGAGAATGATGCATATGTGAAATCATGGCAACCATGCTGCAGGTTAGTTTTGGAATACTTTTCAATCGATAATCATAGACTACATAGTTTCCGGTTGAATAATTGTCATTGTTTTCTGAGATGGACGACAACAAGAACCACCACGATACGTGCGACAACAACAGCAACCACATGACAGGTTGTTTTCACCAACCAGTATGACATGTCTTCAATTATTGGACCGAAACACCAATTCACTGATTGCTAAATCATCTCCATAGTCCGTGAACTAAACACACCAAAATTTAGTATCAAGGTTGAAGGGGACTGCATAACCAGTCAGCGTGTGTGCGTGATAGACGGTAAAGTTTACGTGTAACTTCGAGTGCGATTGCATGAGCGCAAATGCAGTGCAATATTATGCAACCTTGTGATGCAATCAATGCGTCTCGTGTGCGAACGTGAATTCGAATAATTTGCAAGTTGGATGTGATAAATCCCATCGGTGCGGACACCTATTGCCAGGAGGACAGTTGACAATTTAAGCTTTTGTACGGGAGAAGAGCTGCCCGGGGTTGGGAATGGTGGTGTCGGACCGTACCTGGTTGCCACAGGGATATGTGACGTCTAGTCTCGCTTAACAAAATAACGTACCACCTCACCAACATGAGCTGGTGATGTATGATGTAGGTGAAAAGCAAGCCAATTGTTTTGGTTGTCAGCGGTTCAACCCCTATCTACCGGTTGAGTATAAAATTGAAGTTGAATAGACCTCTTCTCCTGCATACCCTGCTTGCTAGTTGGTCTCGGTCAACTAAAATGCTTTCCTCGGACATAAACAAAATGGTAACTTTGAACAGAGATCATAAATCTGGTCGCCAATTCGCTTCATTCATTTCGAATTAATCCAGAAAGCTAGAAGTTGTTCAGATTTCGCTCGCTTGCTCCTATCCGACAGTGTCATACAGCCATTTCCCCTACATCGGGACATACGGATTCGGTGGGCTTGGGAAGGAAAGCACAGATCTGTTCACCAATGCCATATATTAATAGAAGTAAATATTAGTCCTTAGGCATAACTACGATCAGTTCATTGGGAAAAAGACCAATATGTTCCAAAGTTCTTTTTGATGCGCGATGAATTTTGTCGTGCATAGAGCGAACGCGGTGGGAACTAAAAAGTTATATATATAACACTGTTCTAACGTGGTNATTGGTGTACCACTGCAACGGTCTATGATTAGTTCAAAACAATTGTTGCCTATCCCACTCCACTACTCATCATTGTTGCCTGAGACGATCCAGTAGTAAGTTGATTTAATTTCCTTTTTTAGAATTCCACTCTGAACGTGTCCCGAATGATTCGTCCATTCATTGAGTTTTTATACAACTCAGCAACCGCTGGAAGCGTTCAATCAAATGTATGCAACGATATGGGCAAACCTATTTTGACCACAATAAACTATGCATTTATTCAGATGAAAGCTCATTGAATCACGATCTCAAGGACTCCTTTTAAGCGAACTATCTGTTCGCTTTTTAACAAAACATCTTTCTGGCTCAAATTTGAGCAGAATCAACGTTGTGTGGCCTACCCTACTGGGACTCGCGTACGAGTTATGATGATCGCTTCAACGAAACGTTATGTTGTTCTGAAATTAAACAGCTCTTTTGTCTGTATAAATTGGATTTACAGTTGAAGTGACACTTTAACGTGTTAGCACAGATCACATTCTATTGATCATAATGCAGTGTTTTCAAAACCATCAGAATTATCCTTTCATACTTTAGGATACACGAGGGAAACTTTCAACCGGAATATTGGGTGATTGTTAAGCTAGGTCACTGTGTGATGAGTTTTTCCTGTTCACAGACTAAATCAATGAGTGTGGTGTGAACATAGAAATCCATTCCTAGTAGAATTGAAGATTTGGCAAAGTGTGCGTGAATTGACTGGAATTGAAATTCAAAACGTCCATGATCACCGTAGTCGCTACATGAACGATCCCGTACTCTAATTTGGAAGAGCCAGTGAACCAAGAATGCCATATAACATTGGTACCACTTGCAAATGAAGTGATGTGACGGAATATGACCTGTTTGTTGAATCACAGTCGGTCAGCAGTCAATCACAAATATGTTAAACCAACTGGTCTACTGCGTCTTATTCATTCAGATAGATAAGTGTGTTGGTTTCACGCAATTGTTGCAGCTTCAGATTGACTAATGAGAAGCCGGTGTTCCCGAACCAGTCACAACCCACTTGGTTTAAAGAAAAATCTTTTGTTAACGAGAGCACGGAATATGTTTGGTCAGCGCTGTCTTAGCCATTTCATCGCTTATGCATCTGTATGACGAGAGATTTCAGCATACAAATACCAGTTGGATTTCACTTTTCGCCATGGATTACGATTCTGATTATTGATATACATTCATCACAATTATTGCAGTTGATCACCTAATCAGTTCTTATTCATGCCTGAGGCATGAAAGCTATAATCAATCCAGTCAGAAAAATATCAATGTGGGCTCTTCGGAGAATTCAACCGCGGTAAAAATTCCCTAAGTTTTGCTCAGTTTACCAACTACCATGATAGGATTTCGTGTTTTTATTCGGTATGACGAGTCAGGTACCGCATAGAACGCACATAGAATGAATAAACGATGATATCGATCAAGCAGTGCGCCGTGTCCGGCAGTCAAAATAAAAACACGTATGCAACAAATTTAGGTTCATCGCAAAACCTCTTTGAAATTTGCATAAGTAAATGTCTGTGTCTTCAGTGGGATAAAACACAACTTGCGGTGCACAGTGGATAGTCTGCCAACCTTGGATGCCTACCCGAGTAACACAACTAGTCAACCCTGACTCACTGTTTTTAATATATTTCACAATAAATGATATATGAAACAATGGACAAAATTTCGGCAGAAGAACAATGCCGATTCGAGGTTCTTGCCGCTAGCCAGGTCCGTGTATATGACAGTCTATCTATCTATCTATCTATCTATCTATCTATCTATCTATCTATCTATCTATCTATCTTAGCGATCTGTCGGTGTCTATCTATCTATCTATCTATCTATCTATCTATCTATCTATCTACGTATCTATCAATCTATCGACTTATATTTCTATCTATCATTCTATCTATCTCTCATTGGATCCGTGTCTATTTATCTATCTATCTATCTATCTATCTATCTATCTATCTATCTATCTATCTAATCAGTCTGTTTATCTAACTATCTATCTATCTATCTATCTATCTATCTATCTATCTATCTCTATATGCATATGTATATACCTCAACAAGGTAACCATAAACTGGGCGCACAACAATTCATTGATGAGAGTTCTAACATGTCCATGATCACCTTTTGGTAAACAAACTGTTGTGATTGTCACACGGGGTTCTGAATGAAAGGAAGATAAACTATCTTCTTAGGTGTATTGATCCGTAAGTATTCTGTTGGTTTGAAGAGTAAAAGAATGAGTCTTGCGTGGTTCCAATCATCACCAGTTATAGCCCGACACAAACTAAATGAGGGAGAGCGCAGAGGGTTTTACAATAAAAGAAGAGCCGAAATCTACTCGTTGGCTACTTTTTGAAGTAATAAAAGTATATTGATTTTGATATTAAGAACAAAAACCTCGGTAATGTAAACAAAACCCCATGCGTACTCCTCCTTAGGCAGTCTGCATCGAATTCTCAGTCTTCGTCGTTGTTCGTGAAAGCGATCTATCCGAGAATTGACGGTGCCACACAAACTGGTGGTTTAACACGTCGATCCAGGCTGGATGTGCATGTTCCGGGTAAAAAAACACGATTGACTTGAGGCGATTAAATATGTTTTATTTTGCTTTCAGTGTCTCATGGAATGTTCCATGGAAATGAGAATAAAAATAAGGGACAATGCTTTTTCGAATTGCAGTTCGAAACAAAGGTTTCGATTTTTTGCTGTTTATCTGATTAAGCTACATGCGAATTAGGTTTATCTACACATTTAAGGAAAAAAATGAATTACAATAAAATTGTAACTCCACAAACCGATTAAAATTTTTTTTGAAACTGTGGAACAAATTTACGCGTTTCACATTTGCAATGAAATCCGGTCAATTAGACCAAAACACCACACATACGCACGCACATGCACAGGTTGATTTTCTGCGACACATTTGGTCGGTTTGTCGAACTTCGTCCCGAATTCGAGAGACCTAATCGGTTCCGGTCGAACGATTTCAGACTGAGAACCGTCTGGGGCCAGCTGTCGTACCTGGATGGATTCGGTGGTATGTCTAGGCTCGCTTACACTGACCTAGCTCCCAGGTACGCTTCCAAGTGGCACTCACGAATGTGTACACACACACACACGTGATCCTATTTCGTAATTGCGACTACAGTCGTTCATCGCTGCGTGCAACACAGAGTGCTGGTCACTATGTTGATAAGCGATTGAACGAGAGGGTGGTGGTCAGGGCAACTGGGATGACTCATCGTAGTCCCTAGGTTGGATGATGACTCTCTTGACACACCCGTATCTGTATTTGATAAGGTCACTGAATTGCAATCGTTCAGCCGGTTCACAATGGAGATTTCACCTGGGGTAGACATCAAAATACCTCGACTGGAAACATGCTACCCATGCTCCCTTTCTATACTCACAATTGACCGCAATGATTCATGTTTAAAGTCTGTGCGAGATAGAATGAATTACGACGTGTAACTTTGAACGATTCACAGAGATAAATCAAAGGCTAAGTGGACAATAGGCGGTCTATTTTGTAAATGATCTCTGATGTATTACGTGTATGACCAGATAACAGATACCAGTCACCAAACTTTATAAAGTTAAGACATTTTTGGATTTCAACAAAACTGATTTACCGTGGTGCAGTTGTTTTTATTATTTGATTCATTCTCTTTTACATACAACCAACAATTCATGTGTTGATCGTGTTGTTATTCACCTTCCATCTTCTTTTCCACGACGTTGTTAATGTGTAACGATCAACTGTATTTTCTGAGAGCTAGTTGCTTCCCGTTTTATACAATCGGACTGCAGTTTATTTTTCATTACACACATGTTTTGTGTGATGTTTAAGAGGAACTATGAACCCGATAGAGATACTACTCTGTAGTGAGAATTCAAATCACACCAAAGCACACTCTCGTCGAATCGTCATCGACTAGTTGACCTTGCTATCGACTTCTCGAGCTTAGGCCGGTCCAGCGTTTTATTGATCTGTAGGAATCATATATTGATTGACCTTGTGATTCGTTTTGGCAGAATCACATTCAACCCGCTCTGTAGTTCAGTTACTTGGATATTTCCCAGATCAAAGGTGTAAAGATATGAGTTGCTCAGTTATGGGAATCGATGGATTGATTAATGATTTCGATCACCATGGTGCATCGAATCACAAATCGTTCCTATGCGATGTGTGTGAAAATACCCTGGGATATGGGATATGAAAATGGTGAACGTGATGTGATTGTCATAGGAAGATCTATGTGGCGTGTGTTGAATACTGAACAATACTTCAGGGTATTAATAATTTTATGTGGAGAGCATTTTGAATGGATTTTTGGAAGAGCGAAGATCCTGTTACGCTTTTTGTAATATCCAGGCGAATTCACATAAAATAACTTATGGGGAAGTGATGACTTCCAGCTTTTCGTTTTTACTACCATTATCTATACACTTTCCTAGGCCAGTTTTGGTTGCTGTCGCAAAACTGCATGCATAGGCAAAACATGAATACCACGGAAACCTACCTGGTTACATGCGTAACACGTCCAATCCAACGTAATCTATGAAGGTTGCCCATTTATTCCAGTGGACGATCAAGATTACCTAAAACTCCACACCTAACCGCAACATTGCTCGTCCACGTACGACACCAGACTCGTGTAATGCGACGTAGACAGCGGTGTTTGAACACAGACACTATTTTTATCTTGTTCCCGTAATGGCCAAGTCTGTGTGCCGTATAGCGGAACTGGCCGAACTTCTGTAGTATACATTCGGCACTTAGCAGACAGCCGGATGTCACAACTACGCCACAGATGTCTCAAGTTGGCAAATACCAACCGAACCTTCTGTATAAATCATCTGTGACGCGTCTNAGCATATTTTATCTACTTCCTCTATCACTTTTCCAGTCTCGGTGAGGTCGGGACCTTGGCCAACCCAGTCTTGTAGCAACATTTTAAACCCAGAAGGTGCAAAACTCATACTGAACATGGTTACACTAGCACTTAGGCTATCCAGAAAAGCTTGCAAATTACCTGGATCTTCACTTAGTAGCAAAATGTCATCCGCATACTA
>UZAN01039699.1:77932-122510 GCA_900618425.1 Echinostoma caproni
TGGAATGTGATCACGTATGTCTGAATCACCACAAATAGTCAGAGTTTAGATCGGTTGTCTGAGTTGGAGCCCGCTTCCAGATACAGAAATACAGAAATTTGAGGGATTCGAAATAAATGTCTATGCTGTAGATTTCAGCGATGAATGAAAAGGTAGAGATACAGCCCCGACCAGATATACAACCATCCTTATTCTTTCGCCCATACCATTCAAGTGTGACACACAATCGACGGAGCATGACTCCACGGAGACGTTTGTTGGCATTGCTGACCAAACTAATTCGCAAGTTGATTAAATAACTTTCTTGTGAATCGGTAAAAATACCGATTCACACTACTGGCTCGAAACTTGTTCAGTCTCCGCAATGGTGCCCAGGGATTTTGTCAACTCCAAGATGGACGCTTAACCTACATCCTTAAAAACTTTTGGGAACAGACCTTCCTGGCAGAAAGCCTTATATCTTTTGAGATTCTTTATTTCCTCCGTTTCAGATGGAAAATTGATTTCGTCCGGCATTAGTTACCCAGTCGAGCTGGAGTTTGACAGATCTAATGTCGATGAGGACCAGTTGATCTGAGTCAAGGTCGATGAGATCCATCGTATGTGATTTGATCGTGTGCCAGATTCCGTCATTGTTTTGATGAACAATTGGTTAGCTTCCTTATGTTAAGTGTTCCGGGGAATTGAGGAACTCCTAAGGACTGAACCCCAATGCCTCTGGTTCTTTGAAATTCGCACGAAAAATCCAAAAAAGTAATTGGCCAGTCGTTCAAGATGTCAAAAAGTAAGTGGCTCTCAACCACTGGGGGTCTCATGCTCATTGAGCGGAGAGTAGATAAACTTTGTGATCAATACGGCCTGTTGTGTTGTGTTATTTGTCTCTGCCATAATCTCTAAGCTACAGACTGGCATCATTGACCACTCGAGCTCTTAATCGCCCAGAATCAAACGTTGATGTCGATGGAATGAGTGGAAATCGTGAGGGGTTATGGATGAAAATACCTTTGATGGTTACCAATTCCTCTCAGATAATAATAATAATAATGATAATAATAATAATAATAACAATAATATACAAGTTAACTAAATTCAACCACTTTACTGCTGAGAATCAGATAAAGTGGCTCCTAGAAATGATTGTGTCAACCAAGCCAAAATCAGAATGAACATTCAGTAGTCTTGTTTGTCGGTGATAAGACTGTTAAACAGCCTGTCAAAGATTGATGGTTGAAAAGTATCTAACATACTATACTGAACGTGGAGGAAAAAATTAATTCACCTATTATCAGGAGCTTTTTTGGTGAAAAAGAGATTTCCATCACAAATTTGAATACCGGTAATGTTGTGATAAAGCGGGACTACTATTTTCAAGCCCGACAGTTTTATGTTCGGATTCTTTCTCAGTATGTTGAGAACGAGTTATTGATAATTTAACTAACCCCACTACTGTATCCGTTTTACGGTTGTCATTGTGATGTGCATTAGCTCTGGTGCACGATTACGACTTAAGAGCATCTGATCGGGTATGAATACGTCAATAGCGATAATCGGGATAACCCTGCGTTGTAATAACGTAATGTAATGACAAGGTTTTTATGCCTCACTGAACATGTCAAGGTCAAATCGCGACATCACCTAGATATGCGTATATTTATGCGTATAAGAGTCTTTCCGATACGTTGCCTGTCTATTCCACTTTCAAGCCGAAAGCACTTGGATGTTTCATTCGGTTAGGATATAACACAAAACAGCCTTTCATCTGCTCGGCACCAAACGTTTCATCACTTTCCGCTGTAACATCCCAACTAATAATACTTTTTATTGACAATCTAGGTTACACCAATTTAATTAAACGGTAAGAAAGAACTAACATTGCATTGCAATGGAACATGAATTTCAGAATGTGAGCTCTTTATTTATGGCTCATGATTTACGTGTATGACAACGGAAACTAAAATATATTTCGGTATCGAGAGTCATGTGTCATGAAATTCAATGCGCATTTGTCCTATACATATAGTTATACACGTATATATAATGATACAAAGTGATATATCAAGTGTGGTAAGAAAACCAGCAACGTAGGATAAATTTAAATTTACTGTATAAAACAAATAGAACACTTTATGCTGATGTTGCTTCAAATGTCACATGGTACGCTTATTCTTTAGGAATTCGACAGCAGGTCTAATGTATATGCTTCAGGTCTGGTGGATTATTTTTAGTTGCAAGCATCATTTTCTTCATTGCTTATTGAAAGCTATTTATTCCAATGTTCTCTATGTTACCCAGTTACCGAAGGTGTTAACGGTCGACCAAGTAGCTCAGGGTTTGAGAGATTTGATTTCCATCTGGATGAGCAGTTTCGAAAAGGATGAAACGGTGTTGAAGTTCAGGCACAACCCACTTACCTTTCTTCAGTTTACCAATTATTCCGTTTAGATAATCTATCTCTTTCAGTTCCATTATTTCTTTATCGTTATCCACATATTTCTGGAATATAATATGCTATATAATTGGACTCAAGTAACTCGAGCGAATCAGAAGTTTTAATTAAATAAACAGCCTGCTCTGACGAACTAATTGCGTTAAAATTTCTGAACTGTGAACATCAACAAAAAAGAAACTTTTGAATAAAAAACACCAGAGTATAGCCAATTGAAACAAGAAAGGCTGACAAGAAAGAGTAACTGGACAGCACTATGGAACGAGAGACTACGCCGTTCTGAATGAGGTTGAGTGTAATAAATCACGCACTTCGTGATATCATTTTTGAGTTGCGGTGTGTTTCGATAGACAGCCGCCTCAAATGAATTACGGCTCAGAATCACTGAAAAAACAAGAATAATGTCCTAAATATTGGATTTGAATTTTCACCGGAAAATCCTGACAGTAGGCAAAATTTGTTCAGTTATCCCTGACCTACTTTTATTATTTATGAACGAAAGTTCCTATCAGTTGTGACTTAAAATAGTAATGTTCTACAAAGGAGATTGATTTGGGTTAAAATCAGTCCTGCATAAGTGTAATTAAAACTAATTACATGTTTAAGTATCTTCAACACCGCGAATCTATCATTTAAAATGTTTGTTTTACTTATTCGCAGGCAAGTGTATATTGCCAATAAATGGAAGAATCACAATTGGGACAAATATCTTTGGGTAATAATTCAGTTTTTTTCTAGTTTATTACATAATTAATACTACCTTTGTACACTTGTTAGCCCAATTATGCCTGCAACTAGAACAGAGGCGGTTGAGTCACCATGGGAACACGGAAAACTGCTCAATAGTCTACTGGGAAGCCCGGATTCATTGTTAGTTAGTAAATGCGGATCTTCGATAAACAAGCGTTGCCACCATTGGGGAAGCTAAAAATATAAATCCATTAGATTTTCCATCATTATCTTAACATCGCTGTAGCGTTTTGCCGGCCGTGACGAGCCTAATTCAACTGGGTCTCGGTTGCACTTGTTCGATTGCTCGAAAACCCTAACATATAAAATGTAAGCTCAAAATAGTTAAAACTGAACCCAGTTTTGTTCATGATTGTACGATGCACAGGGTCACTAATACTGTCCGGTAATTGATCCCCAATGCTTTACATCAAGACTCATCCTCA
Source organism: Echinostoma caproni (assembly GCA_900618425.1). Classification (NCBI taxonomy): domain Eukaryota; kingdom Metazoa; phylum Platyhelminthes; class Trematoda; order Plagiorchiida; family Echinostomatidae; genus Echinostoma; species Echinostoma caproni. Next base: position 81,554 of record UZAN01039699.1, read on the forward strand.
ATTATTATTGCAAAATCTAGTTTCATTCACCTGGTGTCACACTTCATTCTGGCAGTTACAGTTTGCACTTGTTATGACCTTGAGCTTGCACCGTGAGCCGTTTTCGGCGACTGAATCCTAATTACCCATTCGGTGGACAATGACCAAAGGAGCCCAACTAAACCTTCGGTTTAAAGTGGCACCAAGAAAGACTATATCTGCGTATGGAGATTGTGTGTGGATGCACCATTGTCTCCGTCTTCCACAATCTACTATTTCACGGATTGCCTGCAATAATCGGTCAAGCTGATCTTGGGATCACCCGTACGGGAAACCCAAAACGGCCCCCGTGAACAAGCCCACTGGTCAAGGTTTTTGAACTTCAATACCAAATCCGGGCCTGGCCAGTAACCTTGTGATTGCTACCCAAATGACGCAAGTAGGGCAGGCCTGTCTTGTCACCGACCTAACATATGTCTCATTGGCCGGAATCAATAGAGGTCATGCCCTTGCAATATAGTTTGCGATCGTGATTATCTGACACTCTTCGTCCGGTTTCTTCGTTCCGCACGCGTTTTCTCATCGGTTTCATGCAATGCAGTGCCAGGCAAAGATCCAATCTAAACGGTCTACGCTTATCTTTTGTGGTGCATCAACACATGAGTCTTAGTGTGGTTGCCACAACATCCAATGGGTCATCGAAAAACAACTGAGTTTTGCGGTGATATCGAAAGATGTCTCCGTTTTCAAGAATCAATGAGAAAACCAATCATCCACCATGATAAATATAACCACTTTATGATGAAATTTATTTTTTCACCACATCTGTCACCCATGCGGTCGGAGTGAGAAAAGGATTTGAACTGACCAAGCATTTCGTGATTCAAAAGTGAAATACAATTGATTGTACTATCAATCAAATCACCCAAAGGCGCTGTCAACTTACCAGGTGGGTTTCCAAGTAGAACTGTACAAGATTGTGTGATGATCTGACCCCGTAGAGACCATCAACGTCCGTATTCTTAGCGGAAACGACCATCATTTTGAAGCACATTCATCAGTTTCAAAAAGAAGAGGAGTCAGAAAACTATCTGGACGAATATCAGCGAGTTCATGACGAACTCCTACAACACGACTTCGGCCACTCTCATAGATTGACCTATTCTACAAGTGAAGCTTTCTATTTTTTCATTTTAATAATTGTGTCCAATCATTGTCCTTGCCCTTTGAAGGTTGCCGGCTCTGAACAATTCTGTTTTATACTATCCCACCTTTTTTGTCAAATTGCCTCGGATATGTCCAATCGTCGAATCGAACAGCTTTAAAGAATATATTTAATTTCGCCGTGTCCGTATGCGATGTCCAGGTACGCGAGTACTGTGAATTATGACTATAATCGGTGGCCTATAGGGCAATTTAGAAATAAACCAATCATATGCCTTTATACCCACGGATCTTCTCAGTTTACTGTTAGAAACTAGTGCTCCGCCCGTACCATAGCAACCATTTCGCGTCGCCAAATGACTCACCAATAAATATATTACTTGTAATGAAATCGGCAGATGGAGAAACAAAGTGCTCCAATCTACGGTAAACCAATACGTTTTTATGAGATGGGAACAGGTGTATATATTGGCCGGTTTGTTTTTACGTACACCTAAATATCATCTCTTCCAGGTTACAAACCTACGTACTGCAGGACAGTTAGAAACATAGATGCATCAATTAGGTTAGCAGTTTACCATCAATGGAATTGAATTAGGTTATTAAAAATAACCACTACACAGCGCATACTTCATTTTGTTTTCCCCATTCGTTTTTTAGTTTTCATTTGCACTCGGATAGGTGCTCACATCCGGTCCGGAAATCTAATTTAGAGTGACTAAAACCAGCCATCTCTGTGTGCGAGTGTTTGTATTGGGTGGTATTGAATATGCGCGCACATCGATCGTGAGGCGTGACGCTTTCTTTGCCGCATGCATCTAAATATGTATGCATGCACGCGCACACACACACACACAGACACGCATGTTTATCGATCTCTCGACTGCTTACGCATACGTACCAACTTGTATTGATTGTTCCACGCTTTCGACATTCATACAGACACACGAACGCGTACAAAAGCACAAAACGTCATGGATCCCAGGTCCGATTTGTTTACAAATAACCGATCTTAACCAAAATGTGGTCAACTTGCCCAACTGTGGATAGACTACGAAAGCCATTGTGCAAGTACGCTGATTCTATGACGATGGTTGAAACAGGGCGCAAAGGGAGTGGCAAATTAAGGAAAACCCAGTGAAGTGGAACGCGATGAATGGATAACATGGCAAAGTACGGTTTTCCGTAGATACATTTGGAACTATGCAAGATACAAACACTCACATCCCACGGAAAGTGGATATGCAATAATGGATCTTGTGCCTTTACCGGCTCCGCCATAGAATACATCCGGTGCAATGACTTAGACCACCTCGTGCATACCTCCAGCAACAGAACTTTCGATCACTTATCCATTTGTCAGGGTCCAACAATCTGCCATCGATATGTAACTTTACTGTCTTCCAGTGTTATTGATGGAATGCTGATGTTTCCTCAATTTATCTGCTATACTTCGCTTAAGCATATAAACTTATTTAGTATTAGTCTGGGTCATCCACGAAATTTTTGAATTCGTAACAGATTTTTGCCAAGATAGCCAATAGACTGAATCCAGACCGGTGATAAAGGTTCCTTGCTTTGTTTGCCTATAGATCAGTCGAACTGCAGTAAACGTTTTACCGACCCATCGTAAACTAAGAATCAGAGTTGTATGCTGCCGAGAGATGCTCCAGGATTGCGGATAGGGATATGGTTGCCAATTTAGTATATTCAACCATGAATAGGGCAGAATAAAGCTCTCCCAATTGGCAGCTCTGGTGGCGGTGGCTCGAGTGGTCACCAAGTTATCGCTCCGGAGGACGTTTGTTTGAGTCTCACCACCACCACCACCGCCTGACTTTCCCGATTCTGTGTTGCATGGCAGCTCGCTGATTAGACGCTTCCCCTAAGGAGAAATGAACTCACTGGGTCTGCAATAAAAGAAAGTGAAATTAAAAGAAAACTGAACAGCTGCAGTACTTGAGGACTCGATGGATGTTCGCTCTGCTGGATTTCTCCCTCTAAAGAGCCATATGAGTTTGAATACTGGCACTGTAAAGTTACGGTCGTATTTTGCCTTTAAATAAGGCCACTTATTGTCATGTAGGTAAAACGGCTTTCGCATTGAATTAAGAAAAGTTCTTGGGGCATAAAACATTGACGGCTGTCGGAAGCGGTATGATTCAAGTTAATTAGTTGTTTATTCGCTCCATCATCGTCATCATCATCATCAGCAGCAGCAGCAACAGCAACAGCAATGAGCAACTGTGTAAGCACGTTTACTTGTTCCGTGTTACTAAAGTAAAGAAAGACATTTACCTAGCGTAGAGTTCAGTGGATAAGTGTTAAAGGACAAAATATTGTGACAGAAGTTGTTGTTGCAAGAATTGAAGCTTCTTGTAACAGTAAAGGCAATTTGGTTGGTGTGAGATATCATTGGTGCATAAAATTGTCTTGATGGGTCTGCAAATGACTCAGTAGTCTTTGAGACGCAAAACCAGAAAACATTTCAGGGGAGCCGTTTGTGGCTAAGAATGCAAACGTGGACAAACAGATGCAGGATTGTTTGAGGGACATGCAAACATCTTATTCTTCTCGTATAAAACAGAATGGTAATTGAAAAATAAATTTTATCGAAATGAGAGGAAGAAGATCCTGCGGTAAATTAGTGCCATGAGAATAAACAATGTGAATCTTGGGAACACACTTATCCGCGGTACGTCCCTCTGAGCGTTTGTGTTCTATTTATGCTCTGTGTTAGCTCTTAGCAGGTGATGTGACCACTCTGATAAATCCTGAGGAGGAAGACGACCGGTCTAAAGTGAATGACTTGAAAACCTGGAGTTAGGGTAATTTAGAAACTATTGTGGGACTTGAAATCTATTGTGAGACCATTAAAATTATTTGCCGCGAACTCGTCTGTAGTTCCAAGTGCTAAATAAAAAAGCGAAAGGCAGGGGTGGCGGGTAGGGATGATGCCCTGCAGCATCTCGGGGTTAGAAGGAGAGAAATCATAAAGGTAAATGTTGAAAATGGTGAAATAATATACATCATTAAAGTAATCTTTGATTCATAGTAGCATCGGTGTGCGTATTCCTTCTAGTTTGCGGCAATGAGGACTGATAACAAAGTTGAAGGCAATACCATACTCATTGGAATACAAACGAAATAGTTTGTTAGAAATGTCAAGAGTAGATAAAAAACAATTTATTTGAGTACCGGCAAGTTAGATCTATTAGAGATACTACTATTGCTCATCTGAATATATCCTTACAAACTCTTCCATGAAATGGAGGCACAGGCAGTGGGTCAACTTCCGTTTCAGAGATTGCTTCGAACATCTTTTATTCTCTCTGTAACACACAAATCTGTAGTAGAACTATGAAGGGATCGAACTGGTCATCTAAACTGTTTTTTAAGAAACAACAGGTGACACTATTCGATCCGTAGTGAATATTTAGATACAAGGGGGATGATTTCCGTTGCCAACTGGCTTTGGCTAGGAAGATGCTCATCGGAATTTGTGAGATGTTTAGGCTTGATTATTGGATCTAGAAAGAACGTTTCGGATGGTGATGTAATAATGAACACGTGATTCAGTTTTGGTGACGTGCGGTGAGATCCCTAGGTTCACACTTTATCCAATAGAGTTTCTTAAGATTGCTGCATTGCTCGTGACAATTTCGGGTCTTTCGTAGCGTTTTGATGTACAGCCGGTTGAACGTTTTTATCTTAGACCTCCTAAGCGGAGATATCCGTTTGACTAGCAAGTAGTCACCTGTTTTGTGTTTCCATTTCTTCTGTCTTTTTATTGAGTGTGATTCAGGAAATATGAATGGATTTCGATAGTCAAAACGTTTCATAGTAAAAGTTGATTTAGTCGAACTGATCAAAGTTTGTGGCAGCAATTGCTTCTCCCAGGGAAGCAAAACTCTCGGTTTATAGCAGTTCCCTGCGAATCACTTGCTATGCAAAACGGACATGTACATTCGGTGATGTGAATTTGCATGAATCTAAATCTTGGAATGCATTAATCCGAGTTTGCAGATGGTGCTTTTTATGAGTGAAACAAAATCTAGTATCACTAATAAACATATGGTTCAATGAACTGCTTCCCCGTATCAGGAAGATAACGATTTTTTTCAATAAGAAACAAGTCAAAACAAGTCATGTCGGCATCAGTTTTAGAAAACCTTTTAAAGATGAATGTATCCGTGAATTCATAAATTTAAAAGGTTCAATAGAAAGATAGAATGATAGACGTTATATAATACATATGCAAAATATTCTCAGAGAAAGTAGTTTGAACTTAATAGTTTTTACCGGTATGCAGCCGTAAGGAACATTACCTATGCCTGAATTCTGTCAATTCTAGGTAGTTTGAGGTAATCTATGAAGACATGTCTTATGAAGCATGGTTATTCTCAGTTTGGGATATTCTCTATTCAGGCTAGATTTAAAAGAGCGCATCATCCGGAAATTGAACGCACATTCAAAGAGAAAACCATGGGATTGATAGCTTTTGGATTTAATCCAGCCACCCTACCCAATATTTTACAATCATTGTGCAATGCTTCTTTAACAATACTGTGCAAATTTTGCTAGCAGACCGCGCAAAAACGCATCACAACAAACATGATTTATAACTTCCGGAAGATAGGAGATTATTTGGAGAACGGAAATATTTGATTTAAACACGAAATGCCCATAACAATTTGTTCAGTTGTAAATATCCACTGAATAAGAACTAAATCATGATCGAATTCGCAGGTTTCAATACAACGGAGGGTGTTAATAAACAAAATTTATCTCTATCAAACTGAGTTAGGCGTTGTAGGAACTTACAGTTTCTCTAATGCATTCTTTTGATACGAGTCTCCAGTTAGTTGATGAACGTTGTCCATTCTATGGACAATATTTCATATCTACTGGGTCTAGCGCTTTTTACAGGGACATTTCTTTCCAGTCTGAGACTATACTGCGTGCACACAATCTCGCTCTTATTTAGTCATATTGGATGAACAACTCAGTCCTATCATTTCACTTCACAAATGCCATTTCATTTTCCGACAGCTATAGCTTTCGATTTTCGATATCCCTCGTGAGTAGTCATGATTCGGATTCTACGCAGTCAGCTTCTCGTCGAACGTATTTACCCATATTCCAACACCCGAACACTGTTAACGCTGACGAAACCATTACAACAAACTAGTCTAGTCCTGATTTTTTTGACGCCGACAATGATTTATAACCCTTAATATTTAGAACAAAGTGAAACGTGTTTTCTGATAAAAAAAACAATTCTTGTTGATAAATGCTCTGTCTTGCAGATTCCAGATTGATTCTTAGTAAAAATTCGTTTGCGAATGTGTACGCAGTTAAATAAAAATAGATTGTATGATAGGTGACATTCTTGGTTTAATTAGTATGTGGATGAGAATGAGGCACTAAAATATGTGGCTTGGGAGAGCTCTCCACATTATTTGATATAAATGTGTTGTTGTAACTTGTGCAACGACCTGATGTTAAGAGCAACAGCGTGGCGAACTAGCTCCTTTTTTAGTTATTCGTAATCATGCCATTACATAACATACTCATAAGACGCCGCGGCGATAGCGCCGTCCAGAAAAGCAAAATGGAACGGACAATATATCCATTTCCATAGTTTTGTCCCTCTTCAGAGGAAAAGAAACTTAATTTGTTGTTTTTGCTCACAATGGCTACCCGGAACGATTTATCGATTGGGCATTGATGGAACATGAGGAACGGTCAAAGGAGATAGGAGCAGCGAAGAAGTCTGTCTATGTGCATCTGCCCCATTCAAGGGAGACACGGAGTCATAAGTCTTTCAAAGAAAGCTAAAAAGTGTAGTAAGCAGAACATTTTACGCTGCACAATTCAAAGCTATGTTCACATCTAAAACAATTATGTTTCCGCCTGGAGGATAGAGTAACAGATTCTGCAGCCTCATTCGATGTATATTCATTCACCTGTTCCTGTGGAACTGGGTACATTGGTCGCACGACCAGGCACCTATCCGATCGCGTTCGCGAACACTACCCGACTTGGCTGAGGACTGGAACAATTAGGACAATTCCGAGAGCGGTGTGTTCGCATCTCGTTGAGTCAAATCACTCGGTAGATGTGGCAAACGCGTTCCGATCGATTTACAAGGTTCGATGCAGGCAATCAGGAGCAGTGAAGCCCCGTATCTTAGCCACGGCCGAAGCTGTAAGCGTTCGGATTCACAAACCCTCTCCCTGCGTGTGCGCCCAGAAGAAATTTGTGCAAGCACTTAATTCTCCCCTGACCCACTTCAACCACTCCAACACGTGTGCAATCACTTGGACTTTTGATACTGTGATCAATTTCACACGAACAAACGCACGCATGATTGGAGCCACAGCTGAATCCTTAGAACTTGAATTTCTCATTCCCTGTTTCGTTCTTATTGTTAGTCATATGTAATGTTATGTAATGGCATGATTACGAATAACTGAAAACGAGCTTATTCCCCACGCTGTTATTCTCAATGTATTCTATCGGACTAATTAAACGATTGGAACAATCCAAAGACCTGATGTTAGGTAAATCTTCCCTTCTCCCTTCGCGCACACACACACACACCTAGCGTTTTGAGCCACATTTACGGGAATGAATATGGCATTATTCTACACCATGTACGAGATATACGCAACAGCATCCACTCATTTTTTGTTTGTTTTCGTATAATGTCTGGTGAAAGTATGATTTCTCAATTTCGTTGACGGTCGCTGGTGTATCAGTTGTAAGATTATGAAATCTCAGTAGAAATCAATCACAAGAATTTAGTTATATAAATAAATGATAGACACAACACAATGATTCTTGAAACAAGCTTTTTTCCTGACAAATTTGAAAAGAGAGAAGCCAGTCATGGCAACACTGCACGATTTCTGTTCTGGACAACTTTGCTGCATTGCAATTGGTGCCTACTGCAGACGAATACAATGTTGATATAGGGTTTGGGAACGGATTATAAAATAAACACTTGTAAATGGGAGGAAGCGTTNTTACCAAGGCGAAGCCAAGCCGATGAACAAATTTTGTTGTTGTTGGTTTCCATCGCTTGATTACAATCGCCTCCGCGATCTTGAGCATCCTGGGGTTATCATTGGTAAAAAAATTCTCGAGATGCATCCTCGCGATCCCCGAGGTGTCGCGTCAGCAACAAGTGTTTGGTAATCAATGTGCTTGCTGGTTTGTAAGCGCGCACCTTACCAGTTACCGGCTTTGTGGACCTTGCCATGGTAACCCTGCGTTGAGCCCAGTTCGGAATGTGTGATCAAACCTGATTACGTAATTGCCTTTCTACTCTGCCTATCTAATTAATGTAATTGTTATAACCGAATTTCAATCGCGAACGCTATGCACAGTAATTTAGGGCCCGTAACCCGATACAGGAAATCAGAACACACCAGAGAGTGTGCGGATCGGAATCGGGTTAACGATTTAATGAATGATGGTGAGAGTACATCAATCGATTAAACGATGACTGACAATTAGGTCAAGCTGGCGCATGGACAAAACGGATTAGAGGAGTATTAGTCAGTGTCTGTCGTAAACAGCTGTGTCACGTGACTGGACGACCAATAGGAACTGATAGACGAATGCGTATGTAGCAGTAAACCATTACCAAAACCTATATAAACAATGTATTTGTCTGCAGTAGGCACCAGTTGAGATGCAGCGAAATAGTCCAGGACATAAATTGTGCAGTCTTGGTATACTGGCTTCTCTTTTCACAATTATTACCATTTCATTTAATCAATACCCTGTATGCCTGTATTATTTTTGAGCACTTGAACCAGTCATTTGGACACGGAGTCCACCACAATGTACACAAAGCAACATTTGTCAGTTTCTGCCTGAAAGTGCTGTACCTTGGTCTCTAACACCCGCTCTCGCGGTGGTCACGTTATCTTTGTCTTCAACACAAGGAAACCTTTTCTGTTACACTCGAATCTGTTGAATTGTAACTNGTAACTGAGTGAATTCGACGTTCTAGGATGCTAATCCAGAAACTGTGCAAACGTGGGAAAACATTGTGGTTTAAAATCTTCCTGCGGTCAACCTCGCGTGAGATATGACAATGAGCTTTGTTTTGGAAATGTGTGAACTTTGGCGAGTGTAGTGCGAGATCAAGTTCAGAATAAATGCCCGCAGCTATCGATACACATGTGTGATGCTGACACTTGAACTATTGTTAAAAATTCAGGGTCATGTCTCACGAGTTTGATCAATACCTGTAGAGTATATGGGCCTCAAATGATACCCGAATTCTCGAAATTTTCCAAGTATTTTTTCGACCGCCATCCGTGGGTCTAAATTTTTAATTTTCCTATTTGTTGATTCTTTTCATGTACATGTAGTAGCTGTCAGTATTTCCTGTTTCTACTGCTTTTTATGCTACTCTATAGTTGATCAGTTGCATTTTGATGACCTGAACTGTGGTTTACGGCCAATCAAAGAGCTGTCATACAGCACACAATGGGCAAAGTCAGGTAGTGGTGGTGGAATTCGAACACACGTCCAATCTGAGTCATTCAAACCTGATGTTATTCAACCTTCAATTCTACACAAGTGTAGAGGAATTTTCCACATTAGACAAAATTGGGTCGATCCACGTGCACCCATCTTCCCCTGGCATGACATCTGTTCCGCGGTACAGTTGTCACTTCATTGATAACCCCCTCAGACGTAATCATTTCTTTTCACTTATGCAATACTCAGCGAAATTTGTGGTATTCTGCAGAAGCAATATTTCCTTTTAATTCAAAAATATCACATCTTGATACGGTTCTCTCAACAAAACGATCAAGTATATTTCTATTTATTGATACTATCTATCGTGAAATGGACGGATTTGCAATTAGATCCCCACTCCGTCTGTTGCTGGTTGATATTTTTATGGCTAGATTAGAAGGGAAATGTACACTGCACTCAACTATGGAGGACTTAAAATACCGCAATATATTCATGGCTGCTATCTTCTCTGTGACCGAACGAGAAAATACCACAGCCTCGTTCAAAGAAGCACACTAATAACTGGGCTTCACTGTGGAGGTTGAAAGCGACAAAATAATGGATTTTCTGGATTCAGCTGTGTGCAGAATTGAAGATGGATCAGTGAGAAGACAGATCCACAGAATGAAAATACAGAATGGCCAATATACTAACTTCTGAAGTGTCGCACTTGCGAAATACAAACCTAATATAGTCCGGTGGATAGCCTCCAGCAGATATATTAGATGAAGAACAATATTTCATCCGCCAAACGCTACAGGATGATTGTTATCCGGGAAGATTTATTGATAAGAATATTCTGTCTAACCCAGCAAAGGAAAGATCCATCGATGTCTCCAAGAATGAACCATTGGTGAGGATTCTGTTCACAGGGGACAGACACACCAAAAATCCAGCAAAGTCACTGATAACGACTGTCACTTCCACTTCCCCCGCAGCCAGACTTGGATCGATGTTTTCTACAACACCGGCGACGGAAAAGCGAATAAAAGTTAAATATAAAAACTGACGTCCTCCATAATGATTTATTCTTTTAATTGCACCTGCTACATAGATCGTACAGAGCGGTGCTTGTCGCAAAGCGTTAAGTAACACAATCGGTGACGGAGGGGAAGACTTGACTGGATGTCAAATGTGATTGTGGGTCATCGGACAAAAGGCGGAACCGAAGGAAGATTTCGATGTTTATCGTATACCATTCAATCGATCGAAAGCGGTCTGAGTTTGGACACCAGTCATGATTGAGGCGATCGCCATTTTCTTGATATGCTCTAATCTGTGTGCCCGAGAAAGGTTCAAGCGCTTCAAATGGCGATAGGTTGTAGAAATTAACACAACTGCTCTCACCACCCCCCCCTCCCCACGCACACAAGCACACACATCCTCTACCTGATGCATTTGATTGCTGACCTTAATTCGGATCAACGGCAAGCAAGCATTTTTTTTCTCTGTATGATATGTAAGGGAAGGACTATAAATATCCACAAACCATAGTTCGCTCACTGAGTCGGTTGCTTGGTGCTATCATGGCAATCTATCATGACAAACTTCAAAGTAGGTTTCATTCACATAAACAAACAGGCGCTCAGCGTCTTGGTCTATGTTGCTTTCTGACTAGGTTTCTGAGCTAATACTCCGGTTCAGCTTGTGAAATTAGAGAAAAACAGACGAAACTAACTCAGGCCAAACACGCACACAGATATACACACGATATGTACGGCACTAGTACTTCCACACATGAGAATACTTGGGATCCGTGATCTTTACAACTTTGGAGTTTTGTACCTACTGGCTATCAGCGATCATTGTTTTCAATATTTGCAATCGGTCCTAGGAACTACGGTCCGATCTGTTAAAATCGCAATTCGAAAATCTGTTCTATCTCGATGTATTGATAGGTATTGCTACAGGGTAAAACATCTTGATTCATTTAGGAAGGTTAGCACTGTAATGTTCCACGGCAGATCCTTCAAAATGCAATTTATGAACATCATTACTAAATTACCTATATCATCACGCACATATTTCGTTTACTTCAACACTTTATCAGAATATTGATTGAATGGCACATTTTACAATGCAAATATTGATTTATCTAAATAAGTGGGATACCGCTCTTCGATACTAGTTATTGATTTCTAAATTCGTCTGACTATTAATGTTCTTTCATCGAACTCAGTACAGTGAATTTTCGTCAGACGGATCGAGGTCAACCAAAAGCTGCTAGATTAAGATGGATTGAAGAATCGATTAATGGTAGTGATACAGGTGTTGGCGTTGGTGTTGGTGATGTTGGTGGTGGTTGTGGTGTTGGCAATGGTGTTGGTGTTGGTAATGAGGGTGGTTTTGTTGTTGGTGGTGGTGAAATTGAAACTTACAATGACAATTAGGACCTGAGCCGGTTGATCAGGCGGGGAGGGAAGCGCAAGATAATCGAAATTGCCTGTCTCACTTTGATAATTTTCTTGAGCAAGAGGATAGATGCTTGCCAATGGAATGCAGTTCACAATAATTCCATCTATCAATCGGTCAGAAATTTAATCGCTTAGTTAGATTACATTAAAGCTATATATATATTATGAATTTACTAGGCTCAAGACGAACGGAAAAAAACATAAGACTTTTTGTTCTAAGGAAATGGAATTCATGTTTTCACCGGGTAATATATCTTAGTACATACGCTGTCAATAAAGTGGTTTGTCGACTGAAGTTTTGTGCTCAGCAACTATTTGTAGACTGCTGTTAGGGAATCACAATAAATAATTCGTTTGAATGATTGTCATTGTTCTGCTTTAACATTTTCAAATGGGATTGCCACTTATTTCCTTGATCGATTTCCCTGTGAGGACAGGGATGGAGCAGCTGGTGAACAGACATCGAGTAACGAGAAATGCAATTTTATGGCGCATTGCAAGCAGTCAAATACTTGCTAGATGAAAGGTTACCACGACTCTCTCGTTTGTTTATTCCAAAATCTCTACAAGCATCCGAGCTGCGCGGAGGTAGAAGTTAGCTGTCAAATGCAACTTGTATTTAACATTTGCATAGATCAGATTTAGTTTCACCAAATTCGCGTTTTTAAACAGTAAAACATTGTCATTTCTGTTTATCTAGGCGATGAAAACTGAAAACTGAAACCCAATAAACATCATGTAAAACAGCTTACCGACGTAATCAACATGTGCGTGATCGATCGACTCTAGGTTTATGCACCGCATTGGCGGTCTGTGCTGCTGTCATTGACCACTTCCTTGCATGGATGAAAGTAACTCTCCATGATCAGCAGTTTTCTTCTTACTTATACAATGAGATTCATTTGGGAATGTTCTGAGGTAGGTTCCGTTATTATTAGGTCTCAAATATTATCCATCTGTCCACCGTGTTGGAAAGAAAACTGATGACGAGGTAGCCAAAAGAGCTCTATTTAATGTTCCATGCAACTGACAAAGGGGTTAATTTTTATGCGATACGTGTGAAAACGTAAGTCTTGGACAGACGGATGAAGGAGTCCAGGGGCTTAATTTGATCGACTTATTTGCAGAATTACTCAATCCTTAGGAAAACAAACATTTTATTGATGAAAATTTCACTCATCAGTACATTATTCATCCGATCTATGCTAAGATTGATAAGACCTTCGTTTAGATACATTTCCACAACTAAAACGCAGTTTATATGAAGATGGGATGAAAATAGCCGTCGGATACTCACAAAAGCCCCGGTCACATATTGGTTCGATTTGCTTTTATTTGCATAAGCGTGCAGTTTTTTGTGAGGTGAAGCTGGCTAATTTTTATGAAGAAAAAAACAGCGAACCAGGAAGAAAGTTTTCCTAACTATTGGACAATAACTCCAACCATCCAGAAAATTTAGGAATTATTTCATTTTCGTTGTTTTGCCCACCGCGGTGAAACACCACAATTTGAACCTTGATTGAGGTAGAAAAAATGGATCCCATGAAAACTAAACGTGAGTCGGTTAATTTTCCCCCCAAGAGAATAATTTCCAATACTACAGTTTAAAGTCAAGCCGTCTTTCAATCAATTTGTTTGTTTGCTTGCTTGTAAAACATATCATTTTTTTCCTCCACTAGATGGGCTTATGATCATTTGTAAGTCAAACGTTTTTCCGTATTTGCTCACTGGAGAAATAGTCGCTTTTGGAAGCTCGTATTGCCTAAGAGACCACTATTTCAAAGGTTCATAAGAAAATTGTTAATTTTTTTTAAATTCAGGTTACAGTTTCTGCTCTACCAACACCTAAACCCATCAGAACACTGAGCAAAGTTGATTTTCATGCGAATATTGCGTCATGTTTTTTGCTATGGGAATTTCCCAGAAGCACCCGAGTTCTTTTAATTCCCGTAGCTCAACTTAAAATGTTCTGTCCAAACTACCCACAATTTTCCTAACCAGTTCCTGTTTCACCTTGCTTCTGTGAATTGTTTGTCAATGTTGTTTGACAATTTGACTGATATTTGGCCATTGAACCATGAATGCTTGATTCTTTCCCTTTCAATCGATTTCACTCATCCGGAAGAAATAGCAAATTCCCAGAAATTGCGCTGTACTCGTGGATTGGTCTAAAAATGTCAATGGAAATGAATTCAACCTCACTTATCTCGTTCATTTGCATCAAATATTTCCTCAACTTGCGTGTCACACCATACATTCCGGGTGATCTTTTTCAATATAAACCGATCCAATGAAAATTATGGATTCTTTTATGCGTGACACCAAGAATGAGCTGCGAACTTTGTGAATGGAAATCAAATCGTAATAGGTGAGCAGAAGAACTGGTAAAAATGGTACTAATGTTTGCAAATCTGGTTCATTCCTTCGCTACGGCTCAGTGTGGAGATGACAAATCGGAACAGAGAAGACAACTAAAAATATGAAGAGAAACGTTTGAACATAGCAAACGGATTGGTACATCACAGCAGATGATCATGACAAAAAAGTATATAGTTTGTGCTACAAGTGCATCCATCACTTGGCCAACACTGATTCATCGTGTTTTGTGGTCCACGAGTGAGTGGTATGTTTGTCACGCTTCCTGTGGCCATATTGATTGATTGACAGGTGCTGTCAGCTAGCCCACCCACACGCACTCACGCCATGCGGACCGACTCTGCTGAAGTATCGATTGGCTTCATCCTATTACGTGCTTGTATTGAACTGCCCTCACTCATTGAATGGTTGACTGTTTGCTTGCCTGCTTGATAGCATACGTCTGTGAGATGACGCTTGATTCAGTGGTTGGTCTGCCTGCCTTCCTTCTTACGTGTTGTTCGCTTCTACTTGCTCACCGGCTTCTGAGCTGGCTACGTGTGTGCCCTCTACAATAAACGTACTGCTTAATTCTCTGCGTGCTCATTTGTCTACTAAAACAGGGATAAAACACCTTCCCGTTTACGTGAATACCGTGGTAAGATAAGAGTAAAGTTGATCATGATGTATATATCAAATCCATTTTACCTTCCAATTTTGAGCGTTGTCGAAGTGAGTTCACACTGATGTCGTGGGTTGCTCGGATACATTGCTATCTCTCTGAGATGCTTTAATGGGTACTTCGGAACCACAATGTATATATATATCTACGTTTCTAAATACAGTTAACTTGAGGTCCCGCATTTACGCATTATCATCACTGAATACGCCACCATCATTCTTTCGGGTTAACTTATTGTCGATTGCACATAATGGCGTCTAATGTGTTTTTTAAACTATTTCAAAACAAAACAGGTGCACAAGTGACCCCGTGAACATGTTAGAAGGAGAAACGACCGAAAGGTCTGTAGTAGGTTGGTATGGTATGGTATTGGCATCGTCGTTTATAGTGAGCCCCTTTTTCAAGAAGCCAATGAATAAGACTCTCACAAACTGACCGTTGTTTGTAGTGATTTCAGTGTATCTACCTCTCTAGTTGTGTTACTCAAAACCTAATGATACTTGAGCGTGATCGTCTTGAAGTATACCCTCAGTGGGCTGTACGCTTGATATGGTAAATGTGGTAGCAATATTGCGGTAACAGACCTCTGTTGAAAGTTGTTCCAATAGTTAATTTCACTAAATCATTTAATGTGCGAACTCTGATGAATACGTTGTGCAAACAGCCTAGCCAAACGCGATTCGAATAATGAAACTGTTCGAAAACACAAACGATGTACGTACGGTAGCGTAATTCGCGCTGCTCTAATGACGTAACACCGTTTAATAGACGATTCGTTCATTCGCTCACGGACACACCAGTGTTACCATCTTCTCACGCGTGCAAATGATTGTCTATTTACCCGTACTTGTCCGATCATTGGACCACATGTAGTCTGGTCACGTCAAATGATTTTTCTGTCAAGTCTATCAGTCAAGTTGTCCTTTATGCCACGACAAACTGTTGCATATATGTTTTCGGCCAAGGTAATCCCTGCGCTTCTAGTCTGTATTCTGTTCCACGTCTTCTACGGTTTAACTTGGTCTTCATTCTTACCCTTCTATCTGAAGGTCCTTATATTGCTTATTGCGAGTTGTCCTTAACGTGCACTCTCCAACCACTTGCGCATCGCCATATACTTGTCTCTTTCTCCCTTATCTCTACCGTTACTGCCACATTATTTGATCGGTGGAGATTTCTGATTTGGTCTTCCTTCACTGGACCCATTTACACGCGACGAGTTACTTTGTCCAGATAACTCCAAAATCCCGTCAAATGATAGCGTTAAGTTCAATTTTCCTTCTCAAGAATCACAGTATTACGGAGTCCTCCTGCTTCCATTCAAAAGCGCTCTATATTCGTTCGCAGATTTAACAATCTATGCTGTGGGTGAAAACTCGAGCGTTCCCACTGAACACAGGTCTAACCGTGTACCGTACACCATGCTTATTATACAATCAAAATAGGGTCTATTGTTAAACAAAATTCGAAGACACAGCACGGTCTGTGATTTTGCTGTGGACGAGATATGTTTCCAACCCCTTTCAAGGGGGCAATAAACAGTTTGCTATACATGCGTGTGTAATTATCCCACCATCTGGTTGAGAAAGAATACATTTTGAAGAGCCGCCTTGTCAGTGAGCTGGTGAATTCAAAACGAAGAAAGATTGGGCAACCATTCAACTGAGGATATGAATACATTGATAAACTGGACTAGTACAATAGTCACGCAAAGATGCACCGGAGAGGGGGTAACTGTGGGTTAGAAGAGGATAAATCGACTGTAAACCCGGTTTTCCTGGTCACGCAAATTGATCTCCATCCCTCAAAAATTAAGCCTAAAAACGGTTTCCGTATTCTACTTTAACCACTTGGCTAGATCTCGGACACTAAACATATTCGGATACACGATTGTTAGCCCAGAAGAGATTCTCTTTCAAAACGCTATATCAGTCCACTTGGATTAGGTTTGATAAATATGACGTGTGTGGTAAAAACAAGTAAGCACGAATGAAGTTACACCGAGGGATATTGAACTGTGAAGAAACATTGTCGGTTCTCATTCGAGAACAGCTGATTTAGAGACTGGAAACACATCAGGAGCGATGGTGAATAACCAGGCCAAACAGAAGGGATGAAGTACGAATGGGGCTTAAGGATGAGTTTATCTATAAATCTGACATGCAATACTTGGAAATGGAACTGGACCGTAAGCACGAATATAGATTTTCACCCTTTAGCAAATTTATGTGAACTAGTCGAGGAACAGCACTGTTTGAACGAAAGCAAAATTGGAACCAAAGTTTGAGTAGTGTGTAAATTATTTGTTAACGGATTTGCGGATTATTGTGTGTGATTCGACTTAATATGCGGAACTGTAGGCGCATCGGGATTTGTGTGAGCCTAGTAGAAGAAGGGTTTTTAAAATCTTTGAGTGAATCCCGGAGTGTAGCGTCAATAAGAGTGAGATGAATGACAGGTTTTCGGTTGACATTCAGACACCACGAAGGAAACACCACAGCCATCACTGAAAAAGAGACTACTGACAAGACCATTGGTTTTCTTTCGCAACTTACGTTAGGTACTACGAAATTGGAACAGCCGTTGGAAACTGCTGATGTGTGGATGTGGGTTGTGATGCAAATCGATCTGGGCTTTCGTCTTCATTCCTCTCTGTTTCATTTTTTTTGAAGTACTTGCTTATTTCCTATGCGTACTCCAAACGCAATTCGCAACAATGTTCTCATTAGCATCATAGGCACCTATTTTAAGACCATCAAAGTATGTTGTATCATTGGAGTGATTCTATGATACTGCCTTACGAGTTAGATGAATCTAACTTCAGTAAAGTTGGGTCGATTGTTTATGTTTGTTTTTATATATGTTTTATATATTTTATTGATTTAAAGAAAGGGATAAAATATCACAGAAGTACAATACTTGACATGGTTCATATTGCGCATATAGTGTTCGCATCCACTGTGTAAGCAGTTGGATACCTTGGATGAAGAGGTGCTCGAGGAGCAAACCTGATGAGCGAAAAGAACTGACAAACGGGACGGATGTTACTTAGTGTTTTCTCGTCATTTTTTAACTAGTTGATATAAAAATGTCATTCCATCTGATGTGGGTATGGAATCATGATCGAAGTAACAAACGTCATATTTTGGTATAATCAAGGAACAGCCAGGACATGATTGATCACGATCATCACTCCGTTGATGCATTTCGGTCTCGGAGTTGTTGCAGCCTCCAACTAGCTGATACAGTTGCCATACATGCCTGTGGCCAAATTGATTGATCGATCGATTGGTTGATCGATTGACTGACTGTTTGAATGCTGGCTTGACTGCATGAGGATGTAGTGTTATATGTGAACCGGTATCTACCTGCCTGCTTGCCTTCCTAAACGTTCTTCGTTTCTGCTTGTGATCCGATTACATAATTACTGTTACTATAAACGTACTGCCTAATTTGTTGTGTGCTCAAATTCCTTCCGCCCAACCTACACGATCAAATGAACAGTGTTGAAATTGGTTATGGGCTGTATTGTATTCTTGACGGAAGTGAATCCGTCACGATGACAATCGCTCACATCCCAAGTGATTCACCAAATCAACTGACGCCATTCATGTTGAGCAGAATATTGTACCTGACCTCTCCTCCATTCCGATTTTCTGTATTGGCAATTTATTTGCAATAAACCGGTCAATGAAACACCGAAAACTAGCTTTTTTATTGTTCAGATGCTTGCAGTTGCAAAGTTTTTGTTCTTGTTCACTGCAAAATGAGATTCGGTGGAAGTAAAATTTGTGGCGAGCTACTTTCTGAAAGTCAACCCTGGAGCATCGTTCTGGGTGTTTTTCCAGAACGTCCAAGTTGTCAGCTGGAAGCATCGTACGCGCGTGCGCTTGAGTATATTGATTCATATCTAAACCAACCTAATTTTACGGCCATGAATTTGTAGTGTTCTCATCAAATGCGCATTGAATTGAATCAGAATTGTTGAAAAAAATATGAAAAGAAAGATAATTTCATCTCTCCCGATTCGTTTTGGTTTACTTTTTACATTCACATTCGAAACGCATAAAACGTTCCAAAAGTGGGAAGCAAATTATTTACCGACATCCATGTATAAAGATATAACCTGATTTTCTTTGCATTATCTGAGGAATGCTAGGCAAGCACCATTAAAGCAAGCGAGTTGTAAATGGCACCAGCATCTATGTCTTCTCATCTCACACAGTATTATGACATTGATCCTATACAATTACTGTACCAGTAACACTGAGCCAACAGAAGCCGCATTCATCCGAACGGAACACCATAGTAACAACAACAGCAACAACAGAGAGAAAATCGCATCCGGTGGTGACATTAAATACCTGAGTTGCACACACAGACACACAGAAACACGTGCACACTGCTTCATTGATGTACTTGTGAAAACTCCTTACAGTTCGTGACAAATACAGACAATCCCGGGAGACAAGAATGAGAGCGAGAACCGGAGGAATTGTCAGACAGAACGTACCGGAATCGAACGAAATGAAAATTCAGACAGCATGCAGCTGATCTTGGTGTTCTCTGTTAATGCAAAACTATCAAATAGCGTGTTTGATAGGAACTTTGACAGCACACTAGCGCGGAAACCGGTGGATTCGTCGTCCCAGGCCAAAAGATGTCCGTCACGGAGAAGGAAGATCAGTGTAATGAGTATTCGTCGCTTGAGATCGTGGAGAACAGGAGAGAAGAGTTTTCCGCTTTCCAGGAATGAAACAGTGCAATCGGATCTATTTAAACATTCAGTCTGGTTTGATCGTTAACGCCTGTCACAAGATACTTAATCAACTAACAGTCCGGAGACAATTTATCCAATTCAACGGGTTTTAATCTTCATGAGTTAAACGTTTCCAAAAAACGTGGAATTTCTCCGTTCGACACAAAGCACAATTTCTAATCTAAATTTGATTGATCAACAGCCACATTCTGAAGCCACAGAAATGTATACTGAAGAGTTTCTTATAAGCAAACAAACGAAAGATTAAATGCTGACTTTATCAAAGTGGTGAATAAAGTTCACAATTTGCTGTCAGACGTTTCTTCACTTTATATTACCACAATTTTCCAAAGTTACCGTTGGTTTAGGTACGTGATTACGCTGTGACGTAGATGCACTCAGATTTTGTTCGAAATACCAGGTATTACATGGTGAGAAACTCCAATTTGCTATTAAGATCACAATTATGACAATTATTCACATTTTCCCCTTGCAAATGCGATGGAAAATACAATTCTCACGAAATGAACCGCCCGGGGCTAATATTTACACAGTAGCGGTGCGATCTAAACCTCGAACTACCCGAGTGATTTGATGATGACCTAAATGGGTAAGCTATCTGCATCTATTTGTAAAGAAAGTCAAATTCCAGTTACTGTCTGTTTTAAGAATAACCGAAATGGCAACACAATTTGAGACCGATGCGTTTTTGCCCCCATGAAACCTTGTTTGAAAAGCACTCGAACCGAACTTTTATGCTCCATAGGGTCGTCAGCTAATAGGCCGAGTTTGATACCGTAGCTGTATGGCCAGTGTACATGCAGGATGGAATTGAGTTCAAATTATTTAATTAAAATCTGCCATCGGATGTATTCGTATTTCTTTTCGACGCAGTGTGAATACGGAGCAGAAATCCAGATCATTGACAGCTCATTGGTTGAAGATAATCTGACCAATGACAAATCGGAAAACAGTAATTGTAGTTATTTTAACTGAAATATCAAAAGATTGAATGCCGTCTTTAGGTGGAGGAAGAACAACTGAATGAAGTTTCAATTTGATCACAGAATGTTTCTATAAACCTTCCGGTACTGATCATTAAGAGAATCGATTTGAATCAAATAATATAGCACTTCAGAAATGCTTGCTTGTTTAAAAAGCTCAGAGGCAAATTCATGCACAATTTCCCATCGGTCTCATGGATGGTGATCTTCTAAAAGATTTGATTGGGTAATCATCGGTTATATCTATTGCGTACCCCTGCTGCTGTTTCTTCAAAAACGTTTAGTCTTTGTTATTCCTGTTTAACTATGTGAGTATCGTGAGTATTTGTAGTGAAATTTTATTGGTTAGGTAGTGTCAACTTTAAGTGAATCATCACATTGATTTATTAGGTTGTACATAGGCCCGGAGTAAAAGAAGCACTGAGTTATTTTGTATACGACCTTAATTGCATTTCTATGATGGAGATAAATTTGTCAAATCTGCAGTTTTCTACGCATTTCCTCTCCATCAGTGGTGAGTAGGAAACTAGAATTCAGTGCCACTCACACTAGAACTGAACCAGCAAAATTGCCTGGTTCCAGATGAACAAGTAGGTCGACCCGGACGTATCAGGTTACTGCTTGATACCCTCAAGGGTCTGACATTCAGCCTAATTAGCATGAATCAAATCAGTTCAAGTGAATTAGTGAACCGTGATACGCAGACCACCATGAAACGGGCAAACAAAACAATCCCCAGAACGAGGTGAAACGATCAGTTAGTTGACCGGAATTTCTACCAGTTATTTTTAACTGAAGAATACAACTAGACCTACCTGCATTATAAGCACCATCCGAACTGGGATATTTGTTTCTACAGATTTAAACGCACAAGTGCCCATATTGTGCCAGTACCTCGACACAGAGATTGGGAATGATTTCGTAGTAGACAGTGGATAAACCATATCGGTCTTGCTCCGGTGGGATTTCCTTACATGACAATTGTGGAACAGACACACCAGTTTGGCTAACCCTTAACTGGTCCATGTGGACACATACCCTGACANACCCTGACATTAACCATTCTAACAGGCGTGCAAACACTTACACTACGGATTGCACTCTATGTTGGGTCTACATGTTCAATTGTGTACTGCATTGGCGCTATTAGTAGTATCGAATAAGAAACAGATTTGTTTTAAACAATTTCACACACCTCTGGAAGAATAATGGTTATATTTTGTGATCTGACGTTCACTCCCGCGTCGCATCGCAGATTATTGTCTACTGTATTAGTCTGAGTGAATAATTCAGTCATCTTCGATGTCAGTAATGTGCCTCATCATCCGAAATTCGTATCCAGTGACACTTTTGACACTGGTGTATTAGAACTGAAATTCTGTTCAACCATCTTTTTCTGAAGTACAACTCTGGCTCTGGAATAAAAGTTTAAATACGAGAAGTTAGCTGCAATCCCATGCCCGTTGCAAACTATCTATTTACCTGGGAGGTACATTCCGAGTACTATGCGTCTTAGTGGAATTCGGCGTAGAAATACATTTCGATGACCACCATTTCATGTTTAGATTGGACAAATTTTGCTGGCTTCGGTAATAGTCAAATCCATACACTTCTCAGCTTGCTTATCGATGCCATTCTTACGACATTCTTAGTTCAGTGGGTGATCATATGTGAAAATAACCGCAATTTTCTGAAGCTTTTAAGTAATGGAACTAATAGAGCTAATAGAACATACGCTGCACGAATTTTAAGCGAGGTCCATGTTTAGATACGAAGTCCATCGCAGTTACCACTTTCTAAAACTCGGCAAGAAAACCGATTTAATGAACGTTCTACCGAATCAAAACAGAGACTGTGAATGATTGGTTAATTGATTCCTACATTTCATGTGAGTAATGAGGAATTTGATTCAATTCCAAAGGTTAATTCGTAGCGTATAGAGCAAATAAAGCGTGAACTGAAAAGCTGCGAAGCACTGGAGAGCTGTTTTGAATGGTCGGGTTTCATCAGCAGTACGAATTCATCAACCCAAATGAGAACTGAACCCGGGACCTCACATGCAGAACGCAAGCACGCTACCGGAGGTTAGTGCTGAGATGATCGAGGTCCGTGGCCCACAACAAGCTCGAAAAGATGGGTTGTACTATATCGTGTAAATGGAAAATGAAAAATGGTCTGATCAGCTGCCCAGTGGCACAGTGGATAGCATGCTTGCGTTGGCTTGCTTGGCTTTGAGGTCCTGGGTTCGATCCCCATTTTGGTTGAGGAATTCGCACTGCTGATGAGACCCAACCGGGTTGAAACAGCTGTCCAGTGCTTTTTAGCTTTTCGGTTCAAGCTTTATTTGCTTTACGTAATACGAATTAATTAATTTCTTTATTCTTTAATGTATCGATAAAGCTGGTGGAATTAAACTGAAGAATCAGTCGGAACACTGCTCATCAACAATTTATTCAAAATGGAGATTTTTGATCAATGTGACAGAGCCAACTGACCAAAGAAATATACCACTGGAGGTGAAAACGCTTCATAGCAAAACCAATACAGTACTGAGATTTGTTTTAAAATCGATAACTGGGAGCAAAATGTAATATTTTTACTTCTTTAGAACGCAAAATGTGAATGTGTTATATCCCACATATCAGTGATTTGACGCCATCATTGATTCTATGGAGCGTTTTTGCCTATAAACAGAAAGCGTATCTCGATCACCTGAAAAAACCATTTATCGCCCTCAGCCCAAATCCACTTTTACGCCAGCATTCATATACTTGGTGTAAGGCTGCCAGAGTTTTATCCAGTGGTGTGGTCGCCTGTCAGAAGTGAGATAACCCTGTACACCTTTAGATTTATTGAAATATGCAAAAAAGTAATTTCATGTAAGTATAACCAGAGT
The DNA here is from genome assembly GCA_900618425.1 of Echinostoma caproni. Classification (NCBI taxonomy): domain Eukaryota; kingdom Metazoa; phylum Platyhelminthes; class Trematoda; order Plagiorchiida; family Echinostomatidae; genus Echinostoma; species Echinostoma caproni. The sequence goes on from UZAN01039699.1 coordinate 105,351, forward strand.
CAGAATGAACATCGGTTTATTCAATAATGTGAACATTGGGCAAGCCAATGCTTTTGTCGACAGCAGAACACTACTTGTTTTGAGAGGAATCCAGAAAATAAACCAATTATGTATAATTTAATAATGTTGATTGGTCTAGTTGGTTCTCCGTTCAATGAATAATGTATTGATTATGCGAAACTCGGGTTTATTCCGGACTTCTAATGTGCTCAAGCATGTCACAGTGTTGATGGCACAGTTTTGCAACGTTCACCCTGAATATTCTACTAAAATGTCTGACTTACACTTTGAAACATGAATGAATTGGCTTTGGTTCGTTAATTCTCGTAAATGTTTTGATTAGGTAACAAAGTGAAAACGTGATTGAATGGGCTCATAAATAACTTGCATCTAGTGCACTGCGGTGGCGTCTCGGGGGTAACTTCACCAAATTACTACTTCGGAGGACGTGCGTTCGAATCCCACCACCATAGCCTGACTTTTCCCATGGCAGCCCTTTGATTGGTTGCTTCTCCCTTACTGAAGATTGTATCACTGTGTATTCATAATCGGAAGTAAATTTTTTTAAAATGCGTTCCTCACTTTATATGCACCAAAACTGAATAAAATATTTACCTATGCGTGTTACTGGACCCACGGGTAAAGATATCTGTCTAGCGGATCAACACTACGTTGAACAAGGCCTCATGTTAATCCGTTATCGATTGATTTGCATTTATTTATGTACGAATCGGTTTTTGTATACACGGTACATTCTTTCCGGAATCAAATCATTAGTGTAGTAAATAACCTCCATACATTTTCTAACTGTCTTCGCGTGTGTGAAAAAAGTCTCACGTATTTGATTATGGACACCGGTTCACTTTCCCAAAACCCACCACCCTGGAACGACCCTGGATTTATAACATTCAACCCTGGATGAACATGCATTACCTGCAAACCGTAGATTGACTGCTTTTTGATGCTGAGTTATATGAAAATTGATTTTTTTGTAAATTAGTTGTTTAGTGATCCAAATAATTTGGTAATGTTGGTCAAATAACATATCGCAATTATTTCGCGAATCTAACCGATTCTCAAAACCTTCGTTCGTACCCGAGTAAGCCTGCAAATTACGGATTATTTTGAATGAAAAATGTGTTAGTGGACAGAAATATTGATTGCAAACCCTAAATGCTACCGTTTTTCAGCATACGTATTCCCGAAAGATTTTAAGGTACGATGCTGGTAAATTCAATAAAATGATAGTAGGAGAACTAAACACAATAAATGTGTCCTGTCTTCCACTGCAAAAGTACGACGGATCGCTGAGGTTTCACGACTGATGTACTCGTGATAAAACTTTGGAACTCTTGCTTAATGCTAACTAATCCCCAACGCTCTTTATGACATGTCATTATTTATATCTATTCCCATAGTTTTATTCAGTGGTCGTATATTTACAGTGCGATTATGACATGCAACTTACAGATCTATGCGGCCAATCAACTCCTGTTGTTGATCCAAGATTCACATCGACCGTTTGGAATGTCACGTGTGGTCTATCATATCACGTTTCGCTTCGAGCGTAACACACTGCTTCCCTCCTACGGTGATTCGTGTTAGTCAGGCGGACACGTCTTTTTTGATTTTACATCCGCTGGATATGTGCATTGGACAAATCACCATGTCCGTAATTCTCTGACCTGCAATTAGTCACAATGAAAACGAACGGAGGTGATCAGCTTCCGCTGAGAGTTGAATTGTGTTTATGATCGGATTTTGCAGTCTATGGGAATTAGACTGGCGAATCCGTATCAGAAGAGTGATCAACCTGTGGCTGTGTGGGGCTGCCAAAAGTGTCAGTGTCAGTTTTGACGGTGAAATGGGACAAAGGGACAAATCAGTAGAACTGCACACACACAAAATGGAGCTCCTCAAACAACTCTGGTTAATATAGAACACTTAAAGTGGAATAACAGAGATCTTTTCACATCAAAGAGCGACTGGGCTAACTGACCACTAGGTTAGTACGGTACAATGTTCAATCGATCAATGTTCATTACAATCTCATAGCAGGTGAAATAGAAGAGATCGCTTGATTAGCGGGGTCTCAATAAAATGGACAAATATCTCAGAGCCCCCGTTTTACTACCCGAGAACTGCCATTTTAGAGCGAGATGTATTCCAACATCTCTCGACGCTAGAATACACATTTCCACATGATAAACTGCATTCTACTGATAGCATCCCAACCTAAGCAACGCAGCCATCTTGGCAAAAGGATAGCATACAGTATCAGTCTAGTAGATCAAGCTTTGCTAAAACATGCTATTTATTGATGTGTACTCATGTGTGTGAATTAAAATGCTAGAGTAGAGAAATGGGATAGGGAAGTGAGTTTTTAAAGCTTATCACTGAAAGCCAGAGATCTTTTTGCTATGGTTCATTAATTAGGATACCCGGAACCAGGACTAAAGCCCTCACAGAACACAGTAAAATACAAAACACAAAAGTAACCAAATTTGGAACCAATTTGATACCACCTCAATATCGACCAGAGCTGTTGGTTATACATCGTTACATTGCTTGGACAAAAAACCGAGGTGGGTTTTTCCAATTCATTGTTTTCGGTGACAAAACTCGGTCTCCAAGAGGGGGCTCAATTCTCATCGATTTTGGTTGTTCAGCAACCAGTAAAGTTCATTTGTAACAGAATAGGTTTTTGAGTTAATTGTCTGCCCTACTCCACAGGGAGGTGATTATCAAGCAGCCGCCTTGCAACGGAACACAAAACATTATCCACAGTACATTGAATATTAGGCCCAAAAGCAAACGATAAAAGTTAATTACGCGTAATTTCTATAGTTAACTTTATACACTACGTTTTAAAAAGACAACTCAGACCGAAAGGCACTGCGGAGGATTTGAAGACAGGTACTGCTGCAAGTAGGTACTTCAGTTTACGGTGAATATTGGCATACCTTAACTGAATTTGACGTTAAGAGGATGTGTAGGGTTAGTTACGAGGTTTCTCCAAAAGATTTTATGTGCTTCAATTTGTTGGTAAGTCACTGTCTATTAACTGGCTGCAGGTGAGCTCCTGTGTAGAAATAAATATTCATTGGCTGTACATATTGCTTTTAACTTCAACCAAAAGACTATGAGTGGTTACTGGGAGAGCATATAATGGTTAGGGTCAATTGCAAGCATGCACAAAGCGTGCGAGAAACCAATGAGGTATGTGTGATAGAAATTGAGTCTTTCTTAATTTAGCAAACACAATTTATGTGATCAGGTGGAGAAACATATCGGCTTAAAATGATCACGAATGTTTTTGGATCCAAGGTCCATGAACAGTTGATATCATGGAATACGCATTTCAAACAAGTGTTGTTTCTAGTACCCTTCCATAGGGATGAAACAATGTGAGTACAGTTATAGTAGTGTACGAAAAATCGGAAATTTACAAAAGAGCCGTTAGCTTGTGAGATATTTCCCTGCATTCAGTAAAAGTAGCCTGATCAGAATAGCGCAATTCAAAGATCACAGGATCTGTGTAACTTTATAGTTGAAAGAATCAGATAGAAAAGTAGTTCGGCTAAACGGAAAAATGGAGAAAAGATGGTGTCAAAGACGAACAGAACAGTTTAATGAGAGAGTGATTTCAGCATTTAAACGGCTCCACCTCTGGAATGTTCCCGACGTAGTTAAAATTAAAGCTAGAAAAGAAGTAGAGAAGAGTAATACCTCATCGTCATAGAGGAATAAAAAGGATGTCTCTCAAAACTACGATAATCATTGAAGTAACAAAAAGAAAACATCTTGGACCGCCTTTGCCGTTTTGATCTGGTGGACATAAAATATGATATTTGTAAAACAAATGAATCAAATCACTGGCCTCAAAAAACACGCTCGTTGAAAATTTTACTTAAAAGATGCTTTCCAATCAATTATAACCCGAGATCAGATAAAAACTGTGGGTCGAACTTTGAGAATACCCTCAGTAGAAACTGATAAAATACTACAGTCAAACGGTGATTCAATATGTTCAGAAGCATGGTAGTCGGGGCCAAAGTGTTGCCCATAGGAATTGCCTCTGATCCTTGTCCATCTGTCATCGTTTTCCATACTTCCCATACTTCGTGAGGTAATTCGTGAATCCCCCCCCCAACTGGCTGTTATTCCCTATTTGCTTAAATAGACTGAAAACACGCAACTCTTGTCATGCTAAACGATTATCCCTGCAGTATTGTTGTCAGTTTGCCACTGCTACTGTTTCGTTGGTAAAACGTTTGATGCATAATGGTTACCAGGCAGCAAAATATTTATCTACAAAAAGGTGGCCTCAGTGATTGTCGGATTTGATCTAAGCTGAGGGCCTTTGGTGTCAGACATCCAGGTAAGTAGAGCGAAGTTCGACGGCTATGCCAGAAGATACATTTCGTGTAACTGATAACTCGAAGCTACACTATGGGACTTTTATTTGCTTGTGAAATGAATGACAAAAAATATAATAATCATTTACTCATTCCTCACATTTACATATTGATATTAATCGGAATTCCACTATAAAGTCTTTAGATTTACTGATCAAATCACAAGCACAATAAACGTAGTGTCAGATGGATAATCAGTTTGTTTTCAGGTGTTTATTTCTCAACAGAACGCTAAATTGGAAAGAGTGGCTGTCGTATCACACGAGAACTGCAACTAAAGATGGTTTCCGAGAAGTCGCTTCCACAGAGCAAATCTTTGTTTCAGACTGTGGTTTCAGTGAAAATCAAGTAACCTGACCTAGATTAAAAACGGATGTAAAATGTACTATCTTGTAGAAGGAATGTTGACCCAAATACCTGTAAGCATACTCCCTAGGTAGTGTTGATCTGTATGCAACCACCCGGAATAGTTTTCTTTGACCAGCCTTCTCTCATTGTCTTCCACAAGCGATCCCGCAAACTACCGCCCTGTAACCCTTCTTCTAGTGTGATCTAAAGCCATGGAGTCCAAAGTAGCAAACTCCCTGACGGAAGATCTGGAGAAGCCCAATGTTCTGTCATCGAATCAATATGGATTCCGACAGAATCGATCGTGCTCTACCAATTTGCTCATCGCACGAGAGGAACGGACAAAGGCAACTGATGACGGTGACGCGGTAGACGTTTTTAATCTAGACTTACCAAAAGCGTTTGATCGGATGAATCATGACATTCTACTACGGAAACTGTATAATTTCGGTATTCGGTACCTCATGGTTGATTGGATTGAAATATTTTTCCGACATCAGACTGTATCGGTTTGTTTCTGATTCGCTTTCCAGTCCTATGGACGGTACGCGTGGGGTTCCACAAGGATCTGTGCTTGGCTCTTGACTTTTCCTGAAATTCATAAAAGATCACCTGAAGGCTCTGCGGCCAAAATCAGTATTGTAAGCAGATGACGCCAACATTTGGAATACAGTAACGCAACCGGTGGGCTCGCTGGCGCTCCAGGAAACGCTAAAAGCAGCTCATCTCTGGTCTTATCTGAATGATTTTGAACTCAATGTACCAAAGTGTAAGGTTCTATCTCTACGAGTTAAGGGGAAATTTTCTTATTTCCTCGGAAGTGAACAACTGTCACACGCCTCAAGTGAGGAGGACCTGGTAATCGTCACTCAAGAAAGCTTACGCCTTTCACTCAACTGCGTCAGGGTATCAAACGCAGCTGTGAAGAATGTTAGTTTGCTTAAGCGGGTCTTTGGCCGGTTTGAGTCGGCACATTTCCCAGTCTACTATCAGCATACATTCAACCAATCACGGAGTACACCATACACGCATGGAATCCATGGCTACAACGCGATTACAAAATGCTGGAGCCTCCACAAAGGATGGCCACCAAAATGTTTGAGGGTTTGAATCGTTATTCATACGCAATGAGATTAAAGTCACTGGGGTTATATTTCAAACACTAACGGCACATCAGAGCAGACGTGATTATGGTATACCAAATAATGTAAAACCCAAGCCATCCGTGTCGCCCGCTGCTAAAATTATCACCCAATGTCCATCTTAGGGGACATCCATTCAACCTAGTGGTCTCAAAATGTCGATTGGAATGCCGGCGTCAGACAGTCACAGTCAGACTGTGTTCGATCTGGAACTCTTTCCCACCCCACGTCGTGTGAGAAGCAAGCACTAAATCTTTCAAAATGAGACTCGATGATACATTAGCCCACCTCAAATTCTAACATAAGTGAAGCTGCGTGCAGCAGTGGAAGAATCCCGTTTCATGTGGAATTTTACACAAGGAATTGTATGTATCACTGTCCTTTAATCACAACACGAACCTACGGGACGCGAAAACCATGAGCTTGTAAGTTATTACCATAATCAATCTTTCAAACTGAACAGTGGATTTTGGAACCAGGATAGCGTGGTTGCGGTTCGTCAGTGTCACAATGCTGATGCTGTCGAAGCGTCTGTCAATCGTAACCTTGATCACAGATATAATCATGATTTGTTTGTCGGGGAACAGATCATCCATTTATTGATAAAGCCGTAATCCATTACATCATCTCGGACAAAAAGACCCGACCCGATTCCGTGGTAGATTTTCAGGTTTTTAACAAGCAATTTATGAATGACTGAACAAAATGTGCAACAAGCATACGACCTGTTTTCGCAGTCCTTTCCGCTCAACCAGTATGCGTATCCGGTCAAGTCATTCTTATTCTTGTGCTCTTGCTGTGAATTAGGCCAATTAAATCTAATTTGCAGCTAGCAAAGTCGATTGGAGACAGACAAACTTCAGTAAATCATTACAAAGCTTCTGTGTTTGGTGGGTTAGATGTGTCTAAACTCAGCCAAACCATCGTCAGTGTCGAACACTAAATAAGATGTGTTGGCTGGTTTGTAGTCGGAGTACAATAATAAGAATGACCAGACAAATGATAACCGGATTACCATATACCAGCCGTGCGGCACGGACCACGAAAACAGTTCGTGTACCTGTTGTTCACTTTGTCCATTCACTCACAAAGTACGCAGTAGAAAACTAACAATCGATCCTGGAGTCGGGTCAGCTGAGGTTAGTCCCATCTCACTCAAAACGCCTAAAAAAATCATCACAATGGTTCTCCAATGCTTGTTTGCTTCAAATCAACTCTCCGAACTGCAAATGAGTTTCGCGGTGTCCCGTACTTATGTATATATTATTGGTTTGGCTAGTAGAAGAAATGTCAAGTTAAGGAGCAGGTCTAAATATCCCAGCTCTTTTGGGAACCTTTCTAGACAGTCTCGGTTTAAATACGCTACCCGCTTGCTTTAGGAGTTGTTGATTGCAGTCTTAAACCACAAGTTTAAAAATATTTCTTTATCTGAAATCAAGGTGAAAATTTCAAAATTATCCTACCATTTACGATATTCCCATCAGAAATTTGCCTATTGCTCATCACACGCGGTCAAGAATTATATGAGCATATTACGACGATTCTCGGGGTGTAGGTAAATATTAACTTTTGCACATCAAGGTTTAACAAAAAACCGCAAATGTTCAGCCTTAGCCGGATTCGTTTATCCATAACTTGAAATGCTTCAACCTCGACCCACAATCCCTTAACCAAAACCCATATTACTTTTGCCACAATTTGTGGTCGTTTAGTTTCGACGTACAAACTTTAGGTGTTTTAGGTCTAAAGTATCGGAACACGTCAACGTAAACAAATGTTAAAACATTTTATTTTCGAAAAATGGATACGTTGCAAAGATTGGCGAGGAATTAACAAGGTGTGACGATCGTATGATGTGCAGTTAACCCCCATAATGGAATAAAATGCTGCTATTTCTGCAAATAAAAATCCTCAATGTAACTCAAACGGTACAGTCTTGGATTTACAAGCCCTGATATAAATTAACCCGTGATACAATGAACGTGGATGTTTGCCGATGTACAGGTATTGACCAAACTCGTGCAGCATCCTGATTTTCATCACATTTAATCCTCTCGAAACTTCGTTGGAGATCTAAGTGTTATGATTATAAAAACTGACTACTTTTGCGTCCGTTGCGTCGCTCCAGAGCAGAAAATCCAGACAGATTTTACAATTTACTTGCTATTTCAAAAGTTTCTGTTCAGGTTATTGACATTTTGAACTCAAATGAACTGTTTTGGGGTGAAATAAACCAAAAAGAGTTGATAGGATAATTGTGTTCGTGCGTGCATGGTAACCACCGGACATTTGATGAAGGATCCAGTTTGTTCCCCCATCCGTTCTTATTCGATCCGGGTATGAATCTGTGGCGATTATGTTACTTCGTTTTCACTGATTTGACCACTATATTCAGGGATTTTTGTGTGATCTTTGGTGTCATTTTACGTTCCCATACATCAATCACAGTGCCGAGTTTGGGGGTAGGTTTCATCTGATATGTGCACAATAAACCACTCAGTTGGAATACCACTTTCATACATCTAGTGCCCTTTAGGAATTTCATAAGAGCAAGAACAAGCATCGTCCCATGACAGGTTAAATTCAACTGTTTTACGTTATCTTTTCAGCTGTGTACAAACATTCACTGATTTTGTCTAGTCGAGTGTTTTTGATGTTTAAAGATTTGTCACTGTCCTGATCGAACTTTCACATGAATGTTTGTACACAGCTGAAGAGATAACGTGAACCAATTGAATTCAACCTGTCCTGTGACGATGCTTATTCTTGCTCTTATGGAATACCACTTTATTCGGATAAAACTGTTTACTAATAGATCCGAATAATTCCATCGATACATCGTCCCCCACGAAAAAAAGAATACTTCAGTTAATAAGGCAATCCCGTTCATAACATCCTATTTGCATTTGGATTTACATTGCACCTCAGTACCGTTACCGGATACGCCTATACTGCTTCTCACATGTAGCAACGAATTATGGAAATGCACCAAAACAAATCCCTTTCAAAAGAAAAGACCATATGGCAATACTGCACTATTTATGTCCAAGACGATTGCACTGAATTTCAACATGGTGCATACTGCAGTAAATACAATTCTGAATAGGGTTTTAGCATGACAGCAAAGTAAAGAGAAATACATTAAAACAGACAGGGGGGCTTCCATCAATTAATAGTAATCACTTCGGTAAACCTTAGCAACCTTGCGATTCGTGACTTGTAGACAAACCGAGACGCTGTGCTTCGGTCGATCTGGTGTTGCGTCATCAGCAGATGTCGAGCAATGCCTGAGGATGGGGTCTTGTAGCTTCTACCATCGTTTCTATGCCGTGGACTTGGCCTCTATTGGGTCATCTGATTTTGGACCCGATTTGGAATATGGTCTACCACCCGCTTGCTTAATTTGCGCCCTGTTCTGTCAATGTAGGTCGCTCCGTAACCACATTAGAATTGGCAGATTAGATTACAGTTGGGGTACAGAGGCAGACGTACTCGCTTGTTTCGGTTTTCACAAATCCATTTGTCTCACCCCTCCGGACGTGACTGATCGAACGGTCTAGGTCATGGTAACATCAGCTTGGAGACCGCCTATTTGAAATGCACTCGGACGATACACTGTGCTCACTGTACTCACCACTCGTTGACTCTGAGCCACATAACCCCTCAAAAAGTTGTTCTCCAAGTGCAATTTCTCACTCGAAATGTGCAAATATCGAATACTCCGGCGCTATGTTGCAGTTCTGGTTGTCTTTCCTATGCTATTATCAGAATATCCATACAATTATGCCTGATATATCACCTAGTGTGTACTCATTTGTATAACCTAAAGATGCTGCTTCGTCTCTAATTGTGTGTATGACCTGCTTTTTTATTAGTTTGCTCAATTATTTTAATGTTTCCATTAACTGAAGGAAGGAGTTTATTCGGTTCTATGATAAACTTTGCTTGCTCACAGCCAAAGAAGCGTGTGGTACAACACTGGGTTGTAGGGTACAATTGTTTTGGCGAATCGATGAACCCAGTTCGGACGTGAAATTCAATAGGTGGCACGTAAGCATAAAATCTACCGGCCTCCACTGCATACCATCCTGATCAGGAGACCGCGGATTGTGGTTATGTAAATTATTTCAGATTTCATCATACTCCATGCCCGAAAATGGAATACTTTAACGCAATTAATCGCTTAAATTTGTTTTTGTGAATGTCTCGTGATCTTAATTGTATACCAATAACTCCGTGCTAATCAGTGGGCATTGTACAACTTGGTGTATAACCTAGAACACTTGATTATCATTGTTAGTTTAAATTGCTTGTTTCTGTTTGTTGAAAGTTTATCAATGTCCCAGGAGTGAAGCCAACGCCAATGACGGACGCGTGTTGTCTCATGTGGTATATGGACACGTTAGAAACTCTTGCGCATCAACCAAGGTTTGGGGATCCCTTATTGTCAGAATCAAAATTCTGGCTGGTTCTGTGATCAGGTATTGAAGATGACTGTAAGATTGACATTCTGAGGTAGATGAAAGAAATGAAAGGCCTTTGTAAGACATTTCAGCGGTGAGTGACACACAGACATAATATTAAAAACCCACACCCAATAGATTTGCTTTTGTTCTATTTATCTGAGCTGTCAAGCGAGTTTGTTTAGGATGTTCGCGTAATTTATCGACTCACTACTTGTCTGCATAATTCATGCTATGAGGCCAACCAAGTAAGTTATACGGCCATGACTTCTATATGTAAACTATCATGCACTTTATCTAAGATTTGTTGATTCTCAATAAAATCACGTAAAATAAGCATTGATTGGTTTTTGGTAGTCATTCTTCATTTGTATGAAATGAATTTTGACTTAAAGTCACCCGGAAAGCCAGAGAAACGAGAAGCTGGATTTCTGATCTGTATGTGTATGAAAAACAAACGATAGGTGGATGAGTCACTGAGCAAGCAGATAGACATGTAATTATAAATCACATCACCACACAAAAGGGTGGCGGCAGAAGCCGTTAGAAAATAGACTTGAAAAAATTCCCGTTTCTTCTACATGACACGTTTTAGAGAAAATGTGAGTCACCATCAAAGCAGCTGTTTACCATATATTGGGGAGCAACGGAACGGTATCTTGTATCAGCTGATTTCATCCAGCTCTCTCCTTTGCATCCGGTTAGGTTACCAAATTGAGAAATTCGGTTTTGTGTGATTAAAACACATTTTCTGTGAGATAAAAAACATGTTATTCACTATTCGATCTATTCAATATAATTTTTGTGTTCTGTATATGAATACATAGATTGTCATAGAACTTCATCCGTGCCAGTTCGTTGCTGTCTCATAAATTTTTAATAGGATGGAATTTTGTCTGTATGTGTGCTTGTGTGAAGGTCGACTAATAGCATTACACTGCTTTTTCATCCTGGCTAGAATTCGACCTCGAATCTGAAACTACATGGTTTCTGTTCCGCAAGACTCGTATATACTCTCCGAAAAAGGGTAATGTATCCATTTCATGTGTTTTGCCGGCCATCATGCACGGAATCCCGTAAAACGGGTTACTTTATCTTTCAAAACACACTGGAATTATTCATCACATCCCATTATGTTTTGTTCTATGATTCATTCATTGTCTCTAACTCTATTTTGTCTAGTTGCGAATGCGTTCAAGGCACTGCAGGAGTTGACTGACCGTTATGCAATACCATTTGCGCTCTGAACGCCGCATTCTGGAACGCTATGCGGCTTATCTTCTCAGGGAATTCGGATCAAGTATTTCTCATCATAACCGCCGAACAGGAAAAGCCAGATCTTTATTTCTATTTAACACCAACCCCACTAAAACACTGCTCCAACTTCTGATGCTGAAGAACATCATTACGCTTGGCGGTTCTTCACAACAGAAAACCGGCTCCAATGCCCCCCGGAATTTAACCTTATTCAGATTTAGGTACCTGACATCAGAGGAGGGATAGACACATAGAAGACCAGTTGAAAATTACTATTAATAAACGACTGCCGAATTATCACCAATGAGAACTGAAACATTCCGTTTTTTTGTTGGAAAGAAACTAAATTTCTTCATATGCTTTCATGTGCACACGGAGCGATCTACTACCTGAACAACGTTGAACAATGATGCCATTTGTGGAAAACGACTTTCCTCTGCAAATTGACTTCGAATCCAAACAGAAGGTCAATTAAACCGCAATAATATGTTTGCTGACTGCTTTCGTTTTCATTAACAAATGTATTCCTAACCCCGACAGATATATCGAAAAATTGGTCCCAAACGCGAATGATTATTCTAAAATGGTTGTGTTAATCATCCGCACGGAACCCAGCACATGACAGATATGGTGAAATCATCGAATCGATTCTGTTCCGACTGGCGTGGACGATCTGTACCCTAGGTAGACAGACCAAACATTATCCCTAGTTTGACAAATGACGCTTTTATCCTATTGTATAACAAAAGGCACCCGGTGGTCACATTCCCTGTAGATGTTCAATATAATTTTTAATTTACATGGACTGAAATCAATCTACCGTAGTCAGTGTAAAATTTTGTAATGTCAATTGATTAATTGTAGATAATATCCGGGCCTTCCCCTATCATAACAGAGAGCATGTTGCTCACAAATGAATGGTAATGATACTTGATCAATCATCGGTTAATTCAAATTTAGTGTTCAAATAATGTTAGTTGGCCGAGTGAAGAGTTCAGTAGTTCCGTTTGGATTTTGATGGATTCCAAGGAACATTTATCTTGGAAGTTAACTCACATGCTTCTTGGTCGATTTCATATAACTCTGTAAAGTGAATGGCTGATCTAAATGTGATAGAATCAGTGCTATCGGTGTCGGCTCCTAGCTTATATGAAAGAGCGGGAACTGTAAAAATGCATAGACGGTGTCCATGCATGGGTTCGAATCCCAATAATGCTTCTGAACGTTTTACAATTACAACAAATTGATAGTTTTGTTTATTTTCGTCTTTGTGAACAATATTTGGCTGGAAATCAATATTAAAAATATAAAATAATTTTATTTGATTGCTTCTAAATAATGTCAAATTGCATAGATTCAGCAGGAACTGGCGAATAATGAGACTGATTCCTGTTGAACGACTGACCTATATAGACCTCTCCTTTCGTTGATTTTATCCTAAAAGGTAAATTTAAATGCACTTATCAGCAATCAACTGTACATAAAGTGTTATTGCTTATTAATATTAAATGATTACAATCGCATCAAGCATTTTCATATTGTACGAGAATCCAGAGTCGCTTGTGCTTGATCGGTTTACGATAAAAAGCCAAAAATAACACCTCATAGGCTGTAGAATCTGCAACCGAGGTCAATCCACATTTGGATACAAACGCGATGGTCACTTGTGTGACTCATCATCTTGCGTGAGACTAACATACGTGATCAACAGATGTGGGGTTCTAAGTGGTCATAATTCACTTGGGAGCATCTGTTTTGCTAGCACGCATTCAGACAATTTCTCCCGACATAGTTCACACGTGCTTTGCTTCACTTGGAATGAACGTGTGTATGGCGTTGCACCGGTTGCACAGAACGCATTCAACTGGTTTTGACAACCGGATATTGGCGTATAATCGGGCGCGGAGAATTATCGGAGTATCGATGGTGATTATAAGAGCTCATACGTGATATCTAGGAATGCGATCTAATTTCCCCTACCTGTTCGTGATCTCTGACAGTATGTGACTGGTTGCAAATGCTCATTGAAAAAGCAATACACAAAAATATATGTGATAAAACGAGTTGAAGGTTATGGAATGCGCCGCCAGTTTGTGACCGAGTGAAAAACAGTATTCATTAAAACGGGGGTAGCAGGTATTCGATATACAGCAGAGAGTTTAGAACCTGGAAGTAAACGTTTGATAGAATAGAGTAAAGGACCGTGGTTTGCTTCGCAATCTCCATTTTTGGATCAAACGGCTATTTCTCGAAACAAATCTTAGAGATTTTTTTTGACAAACATTTTTCGGGTTGATCAGGTAGTTAGTTCACTGTTACTCGTTTCTATTCATATTATTCGGAGTGCCCTCCGGAAATCGATACAAATCAAGCATCGATTTGAGTAATTTAGCTCCCTGAGAGGTTTTAGCATTAACAAATTGTGCATTCCGTGTTCAATTACTAACTCATTCTTAAGAAATCCTAACGACATCAATAATCTGCATTATCATTCTGCATACAGAAGCGCTGCAGCCTCTTATACTTAAGAAGTCCAGCTAGACTCTAACGTAGACAGCCGATATCGTCCAACTCTATCCTTGTAAAGTCTGCATAACTGACGATCTCGTAAACTGCTGAAACCAGGGATAGTTATGTGACCAATTTAATCAACCCATAGTGATGTTGAAGCTCACTAATTTCATTTGAGTGCAATATAAACGAATTGAACCGCAATATTATCCGTTGTATTCCTTGATTGCCTTATCACTTTCCTAATATCACCCTTTGGTAAAACATTATATCTCGCAACTACCGCCACATCTGCACCGGCAGTTTTGATAACTTGATTCCCTGCCATCCAGTTAGCACTCTTGATATCTTTTATTATTCTGATGATGTTATCGTGCAGATGAAGCGCTAACTGCACTGTACTACTTTTCCGACCCAGTACGGTTTCATCAGTAGCGCGAATACAGCATCGAACTGATTCGGTATCGAACCCGGGACCTCACAGTTAGTACACAAGAATACTACCCACTGGATCACCGGAAAGTTGATCAAACTCTCTTAATTTATTGTTGCAGACAAATTTACTGGCTTCTGTAGACCTTTTTACGCTTCGTCAGGTTTCCTCAACATAGGGAATTACGTTATCCCACACATATAGACGGGTGGACTATCTGCTGGACTGTGTTTTTGCAAATAATCCATGACCTAGCAAAATATCTGTCCCAATTTTCACTAAATCTGTTTTTCAATACAAATTACTAAAGCTTTTTCACGGATCAGGACAAAAAATAACTACTGCATCACAAAAATTATAAGCCATCAGAAAACTAATTTAGTCTACTGACTTTCGCATTCCCCATCCTTAACCTTTCTCGTCTTAATGCAAGAATAGCTCAGAAAAACTGAAATTCTGCTGCGATTTACGCCACCACGTAGAACCTATACAATTGGTGGCTGAACGGGTTTTCACCTTGCTTCCAACTCGTCCCAGTTGGAAAACTAACGGGCATATGTGACCGGAAGGACAGATGTTGTTAGAGGGCGAAGCTCCTGTTAACACGCATGGAATTCACCGGCTCACCCAATTGTACGCAAACTCAAATCGCGGCGGAAACTAAAACAATGTGCCGAAACGTTTTCATTACCTGTGGCCCAAATGGGCAGTTAATGCGTGTCCGCTGAAAGAGTTCCCAACTGGTGAAATTCTGTCATAATCAAACCCAAAATTACTCATCAAATATTGTGATGTCATACTACTGAAATTCCCTAGAACTATACATCTACTTCATATGTTCTCCATACTCAAGCTGGTTAACCCCGGTCATAAGAACTCACTCTTTCCACCCACGATTTTATTGCATACCATATATACACAAAAACTTTCCATGGGCTTTGAACAAAGAACTTGAGACTTTTTCGGTAATTTTTCTTAATTTCGGTTCTTTAATCTTTGTAGATCAAACCTTTCTCATTTTCTGTGGGAGAGTGGTGTATACAGTCTGATACATGAAACACTGCTTGATTATATCTCAAGGTGTTGTCCTCTTTTTGTCCGATTATCCGTGGTGCTATTCAATCCGATTTTATGTGCATAAGTTTTACTCCGACTGATCTCACGTGATTTCATTGACTGTTAGTAAACGGATGATGTCGTTGATAGAATAATAAAATCTGTGGGAAAAATGCGATCAACCGTTCCATTTATCGATTTTTCAAGTTAAATTTTCTAAAAATGAATTCACGGTATGGTTGTCTTTCATCGTGACGCACTTTACCTTAGGTTTATCAATGATCTATCGTTCCTGCGCATTGTGAACTACCTCAGTTACAGCATTTCTCATACTGATTCATTGTTCCATTGCATGAATAACGTCTATGCGAAAGGTACTCAACTGTCGTTTTAAGCATTTAAGTTGATGTTCCTCATTATTCATTACGTACGTTTTTAAGTGAATCTAATTTGTCTTACCAATTCTAACGCTGGGTAATTTTTTTCTAGCTTGTAAGCTAATCTTTGTTCAGGTTTATTTGTTTAACGCCTGTCTCCGCTATAAATTGCATTGTACACAAGTATTCCAAAAGATCATTGTTTAATGTCAAACATTGTTCACAAAATGCACTTCTTTAAGCACGATCCAGTTAAAACACCAAACTCAAGCTATAAAGGTCTCCTTTCTCCCGAACATCTGTTCCCCAGGAGAGAGCCCTTCTTTACTCTACGGGCATTGTGGAGAATCAATAGACTAAAGTACCTTCTTTAAGAATAATCTTTGCCTGCTGACCACGTATGATGATTTGCAAATGTTTTACATCCTCGTATATTTTCGTCCAATGGCACTCAGTGAAACATTCTGAAAATTTAATTGCTTTGACTGCATTAAGCCAATAATGACTTTGCCACTAAACACGTGATAACTATATGTGATATGGTTGTGGGCAATGAGAATGCATGTCCGATTGCTCCAATTCTGTTTTTTTTTCAGTTAAACATTCGTTTTCTGAAATTTTAGTATATGGCGAATGGTCTCAACCAGAAAAGTGGTAGCTGCTTTCAGAAGGCAGTCTCTCATTACCTTCTCCTCTATTGGATTAGTTTGATTGTGTGTGTGCGCGTGTATTAGCTAAACAAATCAGCGACGGTGTCAAACAAATCAGAGAAAGTCCGAATGCCGAGACCGATGTTTGTTTTCGCCACATGGTAAGCCAATTTGATATGCGCTGTTCGCTACAAGGCACTCACAAACACATATATTTGATTAGCGAATTTTTTAGGCATTCCATCATATACCACAAACTACAGTAAACAATAGAAATTCTTGAAACTGTTGAATGTGCTCCGCAATCGGAGCTCTTGACAGACGCAAAAGGATTAATATTGCGTGGTTGTTGAAGCCGACAGAAATTTGACTTTATCCGCAAACTGAGAACAGTTAAATCCGCTCGTGGTTGATTCATTTTTTTCAAGTGGGTTCAAACCCACAAGTTGAGCAGCGCTAACACAAAGACCTGTTCATGGACCAGGAGAGAAGGAAACTGGACAAA
>UZAN01039700.1:5380-30512 GCA_900618425.1 Echinostoma caproni
ATTGGATTACTGCGTTTCTCCAACAACGGACCATGTCGGTTCGAGTCTGTAATTCCCTGTCCGCTCCTATCGCCGTTTCTCGCGGAGTCCCCCAGGGTTTTGTGCTTGGTCCGCGACTTTTTCTCTTGTTGATAAGCGACCTACCGAATGTCCTAGGACCATAAACATTATTGTCTGCAGACGACGTTAAAATCTGGAAGACAGTAACAGAAAGTGGGGGTTCACTGGAACTTCACGAAACACTGAATGCAGCCCACAAATGGTCTATTGAGAACGATATCCAGTTTAAGGTCTCCAAAGGTAAGGTGATTTCGCTACGCAACCATGGGCGGCTCCCGTATTGCCTCGGAAACGAATTAATGCCTCATGCATCAACAGAGAAGGAATAGTCCACAAAGACCTGAACTGTTCTATTAACTGTGCCAGGGCGTCATCAACAGCACTCAAGCATGTCGGTCTACTTAAACGTGTTTTCGGTCGTTTTGAACCATCTTTATTCTCCGTCTGCTGCCGGCGTACATCCGGCCACATATTGAGTATGCTATCCAAACTTGGAATCCATGGTTACAACGTGATCATAAGATTTTGGAGCGTCCATAAAGGCTCGCAACGAATATGGTAAAAGGACTCTATTGTGATTCACACAGGGGGAGACTGCAGTCATTGGGTCTATTCTCTGCTCACTATCATCGGATTTGAGGAGACTGAATTCTAGTGCACCAAATATTACACAACCCAAACCACTCTTATCGCCGACTTTTGACGTTGTCATCAAACGTTCATCTACGGGGGCATCCATTTAAGTTACTACTCCAAAAATCTCGACTGGATTGTCGACGTCATGCCTTCGCCATCAGAGTGTGCTTTTCCTGGAATTCCTTACCAGCTCGCGTTGTTTGTGCCGAGACGATTGCTTCTTTCAAAGTAAACCTTGACGAATCGTTAACACACATTGCATTCCAATATCCATGAGCACATAACACAACCGAATGCAACATATGAGATTTTGTTCATCATTGTTACCGTTCAATTCGTATGGGACAAAAAAATCATCTGTTTGTAAGTAATGCCCATAATAAAACTTCGACTTTGACTTTACGTAAGGAAAACACAATCAGAAGATTTTTTGACATATGCAGGGAGAATCAACCCGGAGGCTGAACGGTTCAAACTGAAGGACATCTCAATGGACTAGTTCAAATGTTTGCTATTCGTCAGCGGATTGCAGTCATCCGCCGATACAGAATTACGCAATTGTATACCGTCGCCAATTGACAGTTCCCCGGACCTCACTCTGCACAACACAACAGAAGAATTTCAACGTAACAAAAACATAAAAAATGACTCCACATTGATAACGAAAGGTCCGGAATACATTAACGTGAATCGCTTATAAGTTTTACCGAACAAACCGAAAGCTTGTAGTGCATCGATCAACCCCAAGTCTAGACCGCCTACAGCATGCTGGCAATGTGGTGATTGGCATTTTGTGAAATGCTGTCCATAAACCGACTGAATCTGTCATGTGTGTGGTAAAAAAGGACACAAACACACAAACTGTTATCACTACACACAGCCATCATTCAGGCAAAATGGATTACATCGCAAAACTTCAAAGAGTCACACAGAGTTATTGTGTAACTCTGGTATTGTTCTCTCTACCACTACAGAATTTCCCTCTAGACGAAAATTTATGTCTATTGTTAATAATGGTATCCCGCTAATTTTTCAGTTTGACTCTGCGTCAGATATAACTATTTTGACACGTCATTCATGAAAAGCTCTAGGCTGTCCAGCTCTCCAACAAACAAATAATTCAGCATAAAACGCTTCGGGCAAACAATTGGTTATTGTTGAGATAGTCAAATATGTATGCAATTTTCGTGGCATGAAATTTACATCCAAGGTGTATGCTCCCAATGACTGTTCACACAATTTAGTTGGCATTCAGTGGATTGACAAATTGGGACTTTGGGATATTCCTGTGAATGAATTTTTTTATTCAAGCACCAAAGACATCAATTTATTGTTTCATTTGAAGGACCGAAACATCGGTCTACAAGACGAAATGTGGACGTATCTCACCTCATCAGCCGATTGAGACGGAACACAGAACAGTTTTCTCCAACAGTTTGGGATCATGCACCAGGCCAAAGCGACGCTGTATCTCCAACAGAAAGCGAAAGCCGTATTCAAGCCAAAGATACCGGTGCCATAAGCCGCGGTGGACCAGGTCAGAAATTAGTTAAATCGGGCACAAACAGCTGGGGTCATAAGTCCAGTAAACTATTCAGAATGCGCAGCACCAATAGGGATTGCGAAGGAACCCAACTGTACGCTTTGCATCTGGGCAGATGTTTCAACAGGTTTAAATGGTTCGTTGGAGATACATCAATACCCTCTTCCTGTGCCCGAGGATCTGTTCGCCAAATTAAACGGCGGAAGCGTATTTTCAAAGATGGGCTTTTCAAAACCGTATTTACAAGTTGAAGTCGATGAGGAATTAAAGCATTTATTGACCATAAATACTCATAAAGGGCTATATCGCTACCCTTTAGTGTTAACTTTGCACCTGCCATAGTTCAGCAGACAATGGACACTATGTTAGCTGGATTACCCTTCACCGCCGCTTATACGGACGACATCATCATTGTTCGCATCTATGGTCATGAGTATTTTCATCATCTGAGTCAGGTATTAACTCGCATACAACAATTTGCGTTTCATATCTACACAGAAAAATGTTCTTTCTTTTCTAACTTTTTCAAGTATTTAGGATTTATTGTTGATGCTACTGGTAGACAGTCCGACCCAGAAGAAGTTAAACCAATTTGTGACATGCCAACACCCACTGACATTCATACTCTTCAGTTATTTTTAGGCATGGTTAACTATTATAACCAGTTTGTACCTGGTATGCACATATTTTGAGCCCCCTTAAACAATTTTTCCCTTCAACCAAGTGGAATAGGAACAGTGAATGTCCACATGCTTTTGAATCAGTCAAAAAGATTTTGCTATCCCCTTTATTGTTAACACACTGCCACCCATCACTTGACATTATTGTAGCAGTGGATGCTTCGGACTAAGGCTTCGGAATGAATCCACGTGTTTGATTCAATCAAAAGTGGACTTAGGTGGTTCCAGATTAAGATTTCGAGATTCATGCTTAAAAGTTCCGTTATCAACAATAAAACCGTGTCTGACCTCGGGTGCAAAATCGATGTTCCTATAGAGTGATTGTTCATGTTCATCCATGGATCACAATGTATAAGTTGGATTAACTTTTTTGCGAAAAATTGTCGTTTGAATAAATGGTCTACCTGTTCAATGATCATTCCGGAAAATAGTAACCGACACTCTGCAACAAAACTGCCATGCTATCCACATAACCTATGGGTATCAGGAAACGTCAAGTTCCTGTTCTCAAGAAGCCTCTGTGGTAATAAAAATAGACGGAAAGCAGATGAAGAAATAAAAATAAAAACCAAAATACAAATTCGTACTGGTAATTTTATGCCAATATTTCCCGTCTTCGAGATGCAGTAACAAGACTGTATAAATAGCGGCTAGTTTAGTTCTAGAAAATAATTAGATTGAACAATATCTGCAAGACTGAACATCTATGACCAATCGCAGTTCATAATCATCTGGATCCACCATTCCTGTTTGAACCAGTTCGATTGCGATTGGTTCATCTCAAGCTGTATTGACTTGTTCGTTTGTTGGGGTAGTAACGGAGGGTAGGATCAGCACAATTTCCTCCGGGAGTCATGCTTTGAATACCCAAATGAGACGGTCACATAATTGCTCCTCCAGCCTGTAGACATAATTGAACTTGTATATCTGTTTTTTTTTTAATCATGATAACATCTCGGGACTTACGTAGGCAATCACTTCAACATTTAAAATCGTTTCGTCAGGAATGGAGAGAGATTGTTCTTAGCAATCGTGATAAATCATATTGTTCCCACTTTCCGTTTTACAGTAAACCGTACCAAAGTTCGAAAGGTTCGACTCATTTTTCGATCTCAGATGGATGTGGATGTCGGTTCACGTACGCGATCTTGCACAGCTTCATGACGTGACATCAACTGTGTGAATGAAAATAGTACTCCGACTGGAGCAATGTAAACTCGAACTCGGATTAAAGATACAATGAATCACTCGAAGTCAGGTAGAGCCAAAATAATCAATGGCTGTAGTTAATTCGTTTCAGGAATGTACGCAAATAAATTCCACAAACCTCAATCACACGTTGATTCTTTCAATGTTGTTCAATCGCTGTCAGTATGGTTTGTTTTCAGGCTTTTCTGCATCCAACCAATCCAATTGCCAGTTCTTGGGCTCACCAGATTGATTGGGATTTTCTTGTCCTGGTTGACCCTCTGGAAGTTGTATAGCGGGGCAGTCGTACTGCCTTCCGATCTTTCTGCATGGTTCCCACAAGATACCACAAACAACGAACCTGGTGGACAGCCTATCGCCACGCTGTGTTAAATCTGAGCCTGAATTTCCCATTACATGTGCGAAAAAGTAACTGTTTTACATCTTTAATCGTCATACCGATATCGATTTCACTATTCTTAATGCAATACGCTAGTTGCCATATAGTTTTTTTGACTGGAATGTGAGTAAATAGTGAAGTGATATCAACGGACAACACTCATAAGACGGTGTTGGTTTAATGAAAAACGATTAAAAATAGTGAGATAGTGGATGTATTTTGAAAATAAAAATAAAATTTTTTCGTGAGCGTTCTATGATCAATTATGTGGTGTTATTGTAGAGTGTTACATTTTAGTCAAGCAGCTTGAGTTTTTGCACTTCAATAATAAATGTCGTGCAATCCGGATTTGTTTACCATTTGCGAAGAATAATTGGCCTCTCCGCAAACAAGTGTGCATGAGAAGGTNGACCATGTAAACATAAAGTCAGCACAAAATATTCATCGAGCGAAATTTGAACTTCATGTGAAATAAGGAGCAAATTTGTTTAAAGTCTTAAATTCGTCATTATTATTTGCATCTGTTCAGCGCGTTGTAGATCAGTGCACCAGAACTAACTTGTGTCGTAAGAGATTTCACTCATCCATGCGGTCCTGAAAGTTATTTAGTGCAATAATTTCATTTATCCCGACGTGAATTAGTTCCTTTCTTCCATGTCCTTAATAACAACGATTGATTGATTGTTAATTAATCTCTCAACTGATATTTTATCCAATCACTGTAACCACCCTCATTCCTAATGGATTATCGATAACGATTCTGCAACCACAAATACAGTCGGTGTCTGTACGGATATCATTCTTTATTTAAAAATAGTTGTTCGTTCAATTCTGATTTACCTGCCATTTCATAGACCACTCCTTTCTATATTCTACCTGCAGTTCTTCCTACGAAACATAATTCGATTTGCTTCAGTTTTCTGCTTTTGATTCTCACACAGTTTCGTCTGATTAAGTATGAAAATTAATGTGGTCAAAAGGGTTTTCTGAAAAGAAAGTGTAGATTTCGCCCCCAAGTAAAATAGCTGTTTTCGTAAAATAAAATATCACATCATTGGTCTCGCATTTGAAGAAAGCGAAAAGGATTTTCCAGGGCAGTCTTTAATATTGGTCTGAAATTCTCCCGTTCTTGTCCCAAGCGGTACAGTGTCTTGTACCACACGACTGTCCGCAAGTGCGCATCGCAGACTGTCCTTACCGCTACTCGACCGTGATTGGTTAACCTAGCTTTCGGTCCATCCTCCTGTAACCAATCGAACCTCCACTTCAAGGTCAACGTGAACCAGCGCGTTCTCTGGAACTTCCGCTCCTCATATCTTTTGACCTCAAGAGACGCGCAGTTATCAGCAATTGATCTAGTGCATATCCCATTCACAACAATCGAAACATCAATATTCAATGTATGGAAAATATAGCTATGGGCGAATCGAATGAAGTGGAAGTATTTTATATTCCCGGTAAGTTTTCACCCAAAAACACGGAAACGCGAAATGAGTTACTGTGGTTATGATCAACTACTATTTGGATAAGATAACCTCTCCCATAGTTTCATCGGTGGACTGAGGCTTTCACATGCTAGAAAAGTATCGTTTGTAAGTGCTGTAAATAAATGGTAACAAAAACAATTGTATTGGACACGTAGGTTATCTATCTCTTCAATGGAAGTTCTCAGAAAATCTCTGATTTATTCCCTGCTTCTTTCACCATTTACTTTTATCATTTTAATGTTAATTTGTCAACTTCAAGATGATTAATTGAGTAAATAAAGTGGTAAAGGAGGTGATATTGTGTTTATAACATTTTTCTTTCCGATTACAAATTTTACTTGCACATATAGCAAAACGAATTTCGGATTCAGAGTACTGGAGCTTATAAAATCCGGTTGCCATGAGGCATCAGTTGAAAAATGAAAGAAAATTATACCATTAAGCTTGAAAGCGTTAACGAGAACTCTAAGAATGAGATTTCGACGAATCGGCTACTGTGATGAATGCAAAACTTTACGGACACACATTTGTACAATTTTACTTCTGCCTTAAATTCAACAATCACGTCTTTCTATTTCTGCGTACTATCTATATTGATTTACCTCATTTCGTATTTGTATTGTCCATGGGAAATCTATCGTTCAAGAAACTCCTCCCACCCAAAGTTTTCAAGTGACAACGTTTACAGTAAATATATATAAACAGCCACTAAAACAAATAATTCCGATACTGTAGTAAACGAAGAAGTTCCAAGGAGGGTTACGATTGTCGTACTATCAACCCACAGATGTACCAGTTTCAGAATGATATTGTTTCTGTATAAGGGTGTAAGTGCAGGAAGGAGTTGATATTAAGAGTGTAATCCTGGATTTGACACAGCTTTAATTATTTGGAAATGCAAACTTGTCACGCGCTTCGAGGTGCTGAGAAAACAAGGTGAAGTCTTTTTCTGTTAACCCGGGGATAAATACAGGGGAGCAGTGTAAGCAGTGTGGAAGGACATGGGCGATCTTAAATTTAAGAACAAGGTTATGGGGAACGGCTAGTTACCTGAGCCTGTATACGTGAAGGAACAGACTATGGAATTTTGGAAAAAACGCTATCAAAATGAGCGGACAAGGACAGGTTATGGACAAGTAATATTAAGGTATTTAAGGGAATCAGACTGGGCAAAACTCTAACTATTGACAATGAGATCACGGAGATAAACTAATAATGTCAGATATTAGGAGCCAGTTTTGGGACTAAAGACAACATCGACGAACTTACTGATTCTGACTGCAAACGAGGATGGGGCACAGACTAATCGTTAAGTTCATTAATGCTGTCTTAGAGGGGGTGGAATCTGTCTGGACTAGGGGATGGGCATTCAATTATTATATCATCAGCATACTTGCAGGCAGTAAGCTTACAGGGAATGGGTAAATTCCTTCTATACGTGGAAGAATAAGCGGAGGGGGGGGAGATTTCACCCTCAATCATCACATCAAACGGCCAAATCATTAGTTTGGTGAAAGAAGCAACACCAATTGGGGTGTTGTTATTCAGTGCTCACAGCCAAAAAAAAACAAATAGCATCAACTCGTCGTTCAGCGTATCCGATATGAGAATACTTGACGGGAAAACTGGGTAGACACTAAGTAGACCATTAGATTATGCTGTCTAATTTTCAAAATAAGACGAATCCGATTGCTAAACTCATAGGATTTTCGGTGTGCAAAACGATGGTTGAGTGAAACAGGTTAAGGTAATCAGATTCTCAACGGGGAAACCAATGTTCCACATTCTTGAACAGTTCTAACAAAGACGAATAGCCGTCTCGTGCTCATTTCTGTCTACCACACTACACTTCCATGTTGCATTTAAATGTTACCCTTATTAATCGCAGTTGAGTAAAATTATTTAATCTCGTTCTTATCAGAAATTGTGCGCGCATTTTTGTTGGTCACCGATCAGATTTAAGTACGGATCCCATTGCAGTACTGTGAACAATATAAGCTATGACTGGTTTTTACCAGAGTTATAAGTTGACCAAAGTATAATATATCGTGGAAAGGCTGTATGGCACGTTTATCAGCAGTTCTATCTAGCTGGATACGTTGATGAGGAAACAGGTGGAAACTCGGTGAGTACACTAACCCCAGCTTCCGTTTTACTCATGATCTGCTAGAGTATGGTTTAAAAAATGGTTTCTTGAGTGTTGGTGACTGTCGAATAGCTGATATGATAGCTAGTGAGTTTATTCATTTTCGCCTATTCACCGAGCTTAGCAGTTTATTTGCAATCATTTCATCACCAGCCGGGGTGACATCTACAGTGCTTGTGAAGTGGCCGTGAGTTTATTTGCCAAGCTTGTGTCAGAAAGAACAGCTACTTTCAATGCTTCTTTTCACAAGTGTTTTGAGTAAGCGTAAATTCTAGTTCGCGGCTTCCTCTATTTCTGACCGTCAAAATTTACCTCATAATCTACATGATCCGAGGATATTAATATAATGATAACCAGACTTTTATCTGGACGGTATTGGAAAGAGCGCCACATAGATGTGCTTATTGTGTTGTGTACTTACTAATCCAGAGATGCGGTTCAGCTGAAGCCCGGGAATATCGTTATACTTGCGACAGATTGGATATTGCATGAAGGGTTCGCTTCGTCGAGCACAGAACAAATGAAGCATAAACTGAGAACCTGTTTCGACCGTGTTGGGTTTCATCGGTAGTGCGAATCCATCGACCCGACTGGGGATCGAATCCGAGACCTCACAGGCAGAAAGTACGCATACGACCAATTCGGCCACTAAGCAGCTGATCAGGATATNTTCATTTTGTGTATTCAGGATGTAGGAGAACCCTTGTGGGCAAGCTGGTTGTGGCTATCACACCTCGCCTCTTCAACACTAGCCTTTAGGGATAAGACTTAGTTGGGAACATTCTAAACTTGGCTACCTGTCACAGGAGTTTATGGGGAGGTTTAAATAGATTTATTAGTGACTTAAACGATAGCGATACAGGATTTCGTTAGATTACATAGTGAGTTACTATAAAGCAACAAACAGCCAGGTTTTGAATGTTTCCGAGGTCACCCTCAATGCTAGTGCTGAAACGAGCAAGGTGCGATGCGCGTAAAAAGCTTTTGCTACTTCGTGTATGAGGGAAATTAAAAATGGTCTGGTCAGCAGCTCTCTAGTCGAGTGAGTAGTAGCTAGTAGCTAGTGTTCTATTTGTGAGGTCTCGGATTCACTCGGATTTTCTCGATTCGAACAGCGGAGGAGATCCAACTAAGTCGAACAGGTGTTCAGTGCTTCCCAAGTTTTTACTTCAAGCTTTTTGCTCTTTACAAGACGAAGTTCACTACATAATGTTGAATTATTTATGCTGCTTGCATTGTTGAATTATTCAAACGAAGGTATCTTTTCAGGTTAGATAATGCCAGCTGACCACCTACTGTGATAAAATTGTGAATTGTAAAATGGTAGACAATTCAATCCGCAAACATCCAGAAAAGTCAACCCCGTTGACATGTTATGCACATTCAAACGCAGTTTTTGTTCGTCCATTTTACGTTAAGCTATCTAATTCGTGCTCAGTTCGTGTGAATTTCAGTAGATTTTGATAAATATTAATTGATTACTGATCATAAATCGTTCATTACTCATTCATTCGTCCTCCATCAATCATCTCACGTAAACCATCGTTGCATGTACTTCTGTTGTTATGTGTATTCGAAAGCAGTTGATTATGATTTTTTGATTCAATTAGAAAACATTCCAAACAATTCTTTCCGGGGTCCTTGCAACTTTATTCCAAAATTTAAGTCAACCAATGCACGTCCATTTGTTTTATACGATTAGGAATGGTGCAATACATAAAATAAATTTCAGATCAATGGTTATCATAATGCGACCTTGCCATTTTGCAAGCGGGAATAGTCTGGCTTGAGTAAGATCTCGGTCATCAAACTGCATACTTGTTCTTGTCAGCAAAAGACATCTACAGTCAGTAAATCATTCGGAAACACGTACCTAAAACCCTAAGCAATAAATGTAGTCACGTTCGTTGTTCACTTCCACCTGCGACGTCTTGTGCTTAGCCTCTCTTTCTGTCATTCATACGGAAGAAATCCCCTCATCGATCACACCCTTAACTTTATTTCAAAATTTGTACAGGTTGCCCAGGGTTACACGGTATTCATTTCCGAAGTGATTTGTGCACCTGGACCATATTACACAAATTTGCCCAATCATGCCAAAACTGTGTGCAATCTCCCGCCGGTTTTCTGTGCTTCTTGAATTAGACGATTGCAGGAATTTGTCTTCGGACGGCAAATTTTCTTGGTGGCACTCTCTAAAAGAGCCCATGAATTTCGAACAACCGTATGGTAGTGAACTCAAGGATAAAGCAGTGAATGAACTTGTCAACTCTGGTATTTTCTCTCAAATTATCTTAACCAGCAAAGCCTGCGTTTTCGTTTGTGTTATTCACGTTTTAGCACCATAAAACTTTGGTTTCATGCATTCAAAAAATAGTTATTCCGGTGGAAATAATACAATTAGATCGACATACGTTTTTGAGGTATTTATTTTTATGTATTTACGGTCTACTTCATGACAGGTGTTATATACAAGCATCGTTCGAATTCGTGTCACAACATATCTGTAATAATATCCGCGTTTGCTGTCGCTTCTTTTAGTTGAATAATATTAAAATGTACATACCTCAAGGTCAGCTAATGTTTTAAAATATATTTTAGTTCCTTCAAGATGATCAGTTTCTAAACACAATTTATCAATTTATTTAAGCTAGAAAATTTCTATTAATCGGCTTGTTTACTGAATGTTTACCGAATGGGAAAATATAAGCTATTTGGAATAGTTGTATTGACCAAAATAAACGTTATAATGAAACAGCATGAAACAGTTGTTTCTTATAAAATATTTTCAATAATGAAATGAACTTGTGAACTCCTATAATTTTTTTGTCGTGACACTCAAGGTGACACAAATTCGAATGATGATATAGGAGAACAAAGAACATTGCGGTGGGAGAAAAAATCTGGAATAAATACTCTCTGTCCACAGCTATTGGTATGCACTGAAATGTATTTCCAAAATGAGAGTTGCACAAGTTCGATTAATGCCTGTACTGATGATCATGGGATGATGATGATGACATCTATTCGTTTGGACTGTGGGAACACGAGTCACGGATACTGCGTGGACATGAATCAGGGGCGGTAATGGCGGATCTAGTTTGGCAACAATCGGTACCGTGCATTATCTAACTACACGTTTCTCGACCCTAATTATCCTTGTGCCTGTTTCTTCCTTTTGCACATTGCCTGTCGACCACCGCCACTAAAACCGTTCCACTAAATTTACTCACCAAAAACATGGTTTGCCATACTTAGGGGGTTTGTTCCGTCAGTTGCGTGAATATCTGCTGCTACCTTTCCCAAAATGCATCGATGGACATCCAAGAATGAATCAACTTGCACACAAATAAAACACGGTACACTGGGTCCACTAATTGTCACATGATGAGCTTGATGTCTATGGTCCCCAAAAAGTTTAAAAGAATTAGACCATACATTATATGGAAGATTTAGTTCCTCTATCAGGACAGAAAAGGGGAAAGGTGGGTAACTTGATTCAGAATCATTGGAAACTTTAAAATACAAACGATATTTGTTTATTTATTCTTGTTCCCGTAATTTTCTCATTTACAATTTTGGTAAACGAGTAACGATTTTTGTCAGCATGATGAATCCAGGCCCAGCTTTTTTGCTGTTTCAATAATCAATCGAGGCGTTCAAACAGCAAGAAGCAAGCGTTTTACTTAGGTCAAGTGACTCACATTATACCTAGATGGAAAGACCGTCAAAAAAGTTGTCCATAAACACAGCTTTAGTAGCGCAAAGGTTGTGATACAAGCGCGAGATTAGTTCAATAAAATGACAACCACACAACACGTAAGAATAGGACCGCTGCACAATGAATGAATGAATTATGTTAATTTGGAATTATTACTCAAACGTGCATGTGTACGTATTTATTTTTATTTCGATGTATCACTATCTCTGAGACATTTAAATAGCCAGATTCTGCAAGGCCGTAGTCGATATCTCCATTGTCAGTAGTGCAGATGCAATAGGTTGTTGCAAATGACAGCCTACCACCAAAGATGGAAGCTGGTAGCGTGAAATAAGCAGTTGCAAAATTGATTATCATTGGAGTTTGGCACCTTAGAATTTGGCTACTTTGTGGTTTCGGTGATACTGGTGGACTGATATCGTGTGTAAGCGACCTGTCTAAATGTGAACTATTGTTGACAAGGGTTCTGAGGGTCAGGTTGGCTGAGATAATAAGTAATTGTGACGCGTCTCCCCAGATATTGCATCGTTCTTCACAAATGCACCCCATTAGTCTAAACTGTGCAGCTCATCATAAAGCACCTAACTCCTCACGACATCAATTGGTAGGGGGGGTGCTCATTTATGTGCTACTCGATGCACCTACAATGCTTGATTTCTTTTCAATGGAGCAGTATATTCACAAAAGGTCGGAGTAACAATGAATTCACCGCCTAGCAGATTTCTTCATGGTGATACACGAGAATGGGTAACTAAAAGGTGTCGTTGACAGCCAGCATAAATGGTGTCGTTTTCTAAGCTACATGTTTGACACAGCTGGCTATGACTAAAAAACCTTGTAAATTGATCACTTAGTTCCGATACACACATAAAGCCATCAGGTTTAAAAAATGGTAGAAGGAGATTTTCATGTGCACATGTTAAAAGGGTGTTGGTTATAGAAATCCCAAAAGACAATGCCTACTCAGAGTGCTGCGGAACTCTATCCGCGCCTGCTGATCTGGAGTGGTTCCCGATCAATATCAAGGGCCATTCTCGCTGATTTGGTAGATACTGGTCGCCGCGCAAGCCCAATTGAGCAATTCAAGGTCAATGAGCAGATTACCCTTATCCGGTGAAAATACGTTAGACTGCGCACATTGGTTATAGTTGATTCCAGCTATATTGGGAATTTGATGCCTGAATTAGGCTACCAAATGTGTTTAATCACAGGTGTTCATCTTCCTCCTGAGTTGAAGAATATCGCTTCCCCGGCATACATACACATCATCGTAAAACCAACCCTGGGTCGCATGACCAACGCGACACAACTAAAATCCACCACAGGATAGACCTGTGCATACACCTATTGGTCCATCCCGCACAATCCAATGTTAGTCTTACCTAAGTTTCATCTTCACGTACAGAGGCATCATTTTCTCATAATCTCCGGTGGTCGGATCATATAAACGCAGATTTTACAGATTCCAGAAAGATATCGTTCTCCACACTGTGAATAGAACACGTCGGACAACAACCGGGTTTTCGGTTATTCTTAATCACACCAATATATCATAAAATAAACCGAGCTTTGCTAGATAGCAAGTCTTACTGACAGCATCTGATGGTTTCTTTTGTGTTACTTCTGCGAACGTCTCACCGTTGAGCAGCAAGGTAATATAAACCGGCTTCCTTCTAACTTCAGTGTTTTTAAAGATATCTTCACTGCAATGAATCTCCTTGCCAACTAGATGCCTTGAATTCGGGATTATCCAGTGACTTTTTCCGGTCTACTCACAAGAGAATTCAACCTTATCTCCGGATTTCTCTAACCACCATCGAAGTTTCATAAAATTACCTCTGTTTATCGCTTCAAAGCATTAATGTATCTCAGAAATTCTCTCAAAAGATCTGAACAATCCACATCCATCCTTAGTATCTTAGCCAATGTTCGCCTTACAAATCTGTTTATACCCCGGCAAAGGATTGTCGTTTTTCGGTTGTGCCGTATTTTAATAGTCATCTGAATAGCGTTGAAGGAATGGGACCCCAACTAACAACTGGAGCGCGTCATTGGCTCCAAATGTTTATGGTCTAATTCGCGTAGGTCCCATCCCCGCAGGGCGCATCTTAGTTGAAAATCGTGAAACAGGATTCACTGGAGCGTCTCTTATCACATCAAAGTGATTAGTCTAATGTAGCAGTGTGTGTGTGGACTGAACGAGGGTAGGGTAGAGAGGTTAAAACAACTGATTCGAGACTCAGTTGATCACTCTAGCTTCGGTAGCATTAACGATATCGTTTGGTTGGCAATGCGCACACACAACTTATGGGTCTTCAGTGACTACAAACAACTCAAATCAGATAAAAAGTGTCTAATAGTTGGTGGCGTTGATGTGTATGTAGATTGTGATTCTGAACTGCAGAACGAATTGGCGCATCAAAAAATTGCATCAATCGCGGTAAGGCAATTTCATTCAGTCGCTCTTCAGATAGTGATAGCAAATTATGGTTGCGAAGGTGAACATTAGACGACTACTTCTGCGCATACCCGCAGATTTTCTACTTTTGAGGCACTTGGTTTGTAATTGTATCTTTCACTCGCCTACTGCTTTTTGGTTTAAACCGGTGCAAATCATTATAAAAATCTACACGACTTTTTTAGCGTTGAACTGTAAAACTTGTGCAACTCGTAACTATCTATCGCATTTTCTGCTATCATCGTGTACTGCCCACCTTTTATACCATCTAACTCCATTATCGGTGGGGTGGGGAGGGGGTGGGGCTAAATGAAGCACTTAACGGAGTCTTCTGTAGCTCAGAACCAGTTTGAAAAATTTCATTCAGTGGAGATGAGCTGTGGCAATCACTACTCCCGAATAAAATCTATCTCACTTCTTTTACGCAGGTTATTCATCGTTTAACACACACGTTTATTTGGAAAAGCTTTCCTCACAAATTTGGGTAGATTTTTCAGTTTATACAACCGTTAACCGTTGGTTCTCGTGCGAATAGTTTGGTTTCGGTGTTTCGACTGATCCTTTGTTTGGTTACTGATAACGGACTGACTGAAAACAAGTAGACTAGATATGTCATGAGATTTGATTTTCACCACCATTCTATGCCTTCGTGGGTCACAATCGCCTTGCGCTGCAGACTAAATGGAGTCCACAAGATACCCGTACGATACCTGACCCGAAAAACGTTGCCCCTACTCATTTGCTTCATTTCCCAACTCCAGTGATTACATATTTGGTCTTTAAAACACCATTTTGTTGAACATAGTCACTGAATTTATTGATCGTTCTATTACTGCCCTTCTGTTTTTATTTTACGGAACAGGGTGTTTTCTGGATACACTGTTGAAGGAGTGGTAACNACCCTGTCTAACTACCATGTGATAGAAAAACTATTTGTCTCCGGATAAATTTTTCTCCTATGGTCTGCAAAATATGTGGAAATTTCTAACGATGCAAATCAATCTAACCGGTGATAAACAGAGTACCTATGGCGTCCTCACACGTTCCACACACAGGAAGCCCTTTCATTTAGTCCGTGCGTACTTGTCCATTATTCTCAATCGAGAAATGTATTAGCGTACGGAGGATGTGATGAAAAAATGTTTTACGAATTTTGTTGCCCAATTTTTAGTGAAAGTCGAATCATTTCGTAGTTGTTCAATTCCATATTTGATTTCATTCAACCTCGTTTCCTTCCCTCCACCGCGTTATCGAAAATCAAAAAACAGAACTGGACGAATCGATCACGAGTCCATGGTTTTACACCATAATTGTGGTTATGGCAGTTTTCGTGCTGTTTGTCGTTCGAGCCGTAATCAAAGTTGGGTAAGTTGGTTATCGACAAATTTTGGCCATGCCTAAGGGATCCCGATTTTGTCCCACAAACATGCGCACCTATGCAAAGTGCAGTTATGGATTTGTTTGATATAAACTATTCATTGCCTACGCTTGAGTGGCTTAGTATGCTCGCGAATATGATATGCTGGTTCTACGCACTGCCCAAGGTTATACTCCCGAGAATGCGCTTTTCGATCGACCAATTTATGAAGTCATCAAATAATTCATTTACCCATTCGTTGGACTATTGTACACTGAGAATATGCTGTTCAAAATGGGCGTGATACAGTTTGATTGAGATTAACAACTTTTGGTTACACCACAAAACTAGAAACAGATGTATTCCGTAAAGTATAACCAAGACAAGATTTTACTGCATTAGTATGGATACCTAACTATAGGGAAACTCGTTGTCTGATTTAAATTTGCGGGTGGCAACACACAAATGAAAAATAACGAATTTCCAGAAAAAGAGTCCATGGAAGAAAATTCCTTGCCTTCTGTTGGTAGTACGTGTGTGTTGGAGGGGATATTTTGTCCAGTGAGCAAACGTGCTCGGATAGACGTCTGCAGTCAGATGTTTCGTGATCTGTGATATGACACACGCCTGAAGCCAGACCGTGTGCCAAACAAATCACGGTGCAATAATCTTTATGAAAAAAGAAAAACATTCCAAAATTTGCATACGGGCCCAATACTGCAAGGTTGCCCAGGCCAAAGAGAGTGAATGTTTTAGCGGAATTCACAACCAGAGCCTTCGGCTAGTCAGAGCCTGGCCTGTAAGGCAGCGGGGTGGTCTGTGAAGTTATCCATTCGGTTGATTAACTTGATTGCTCGTTCTATTAGGTACTTTCGTGACGAACCAGATAAATCAAATTGCGAGGTGGACGGTAAGGTTGAGCACGAGAGGCTCAGTAGATCAACATAATGTAGGTTAATGTTCGATAGCGTAGGTTTCATCATGATATTCCGATCGTGGTCACTGATCCTTCCATTGCGTTAGTCTGTGCTTGTGATGCACATTAATTAATTCACGGAATTCCTTTTCACTGTTGATGATGTTGAGTGATCATATTTCTTAGTCAAAGTCACTTTCGGAGCCAACAGGAGAGTGCGTACTGTCTTTGACCGTCATTTGCATACCTCCGCACAAGCCCCGTCATTTAAGGCTACTACTCATAAATCCGATCCTCTTGCAACCATTAGGAACGTCATCATCTATTTTATTCTGAGGTTGATATGCGGTGGATAGGAGTGTGATATATCGACCGCTGTTTTGGTATTTAGTTGTTAGGTTTGAATATAAATCAATCTTATTCAGTTTGAAACAATTTTACGAATCTTTAAATTGAGTTGCCATTCTCTTCTCGATTATTGTTTTACTAAATTAAATTAAGACTGGCTGTTCGTTGGTAGGTTTTTTCACCTTTATTTTGCAGTTTACTCGGGCCAATCTTTATCTGAATTGTTTGAACCAGTGTCCGTTTTGAGTTTTCGATTTGATCTTTTGTGTGTATGTGTTTAACCGCGAATGGTAGCCTGGAGAACCAACCAAACAATCAATAGTATTTACCGTGTGATACGCCGAGCATTTGGAATTCTCATAATCGATTTTCCGCGTTTAATGAACACGCCATTGAAAGCCTACCGGGCATTAATGATAAGAAAAAACCCATTCTCTTCATCAATAATCACTTCGATTCACATTGAACGGACAGTAGGATCGATTTACGCACGGGACACAGAGGGTTATCAGACAAACGGCTGTAATATGCAGTACGCTGCGGAATGAAATGTACAACCAATCAATCAATCAGCGTTTGGTACTCAACTCAGTTCGATCAGGCATTGGGGTGGAACAGTTTGTTACGAATAATCAGAATTGACGTAATGGGGTTTGTAACGCAAAGCCCCAATCTTGTAAAATGCACAAATTAAGTGATTGAAAGCACAGGGGGGAATTGTCAGTTTGGAAAACATGTTGTTTGTTGGGCATAACAAAATAATTCGTACTCATAATTAGAGTGTTTTGATATAGTGTGTGTGTGCATCGAGTGTATTAGGGCATTTATTTAAGGCTGATTACGTTTTGTGTAAATAATTCAAAATGTTAAAAAGTGCATGTGACACTAAAGACAATAAATGTTTCGGTCGAATATCTTCACAAACGCTTCGAATAAATGAGAAGTTGAAAAACGTTCCATGAATCACGGTGCTGCGGAAGACACTGTGGGCACATTCTAACCAGAATTGAACAAATCACCGCATACGATTCATTTTTAGAAAGCCTAACATTTTACCGGGTTTAAGTTCACAGTTCATTTCAAGTTTGAAATGTCAGAATAAAATTAATGGTTCCTCTTTTCGAAATTTTTAAAAGCTTAAATGTGCCATAGTCACGTGTTCAGTTCTTACAAATTGCAGTTTTCACTCACACAGTGTTTCAAGCGACAAATCAATCAAACAAGGGAGTAAAACCAGACGGAATCCAAGCTCACCTAGAACGTAATTTTTACGTTTCACCCGGGGCAGACCAATAGCTAAGCATCAATCTTTGTTTCATCTTACTTCCTGTACAAAACAATAAAAGTATTCATTGATTAAAAACATATTAAAATTGAATATTTGCTTCTCTGTTTTGCAAATACAACATCACTGTGAATAAAATTATTTTCTGGTTTTATCCCCGGAAAATCTGCCCCATAAACTTTAGTGAACATCGAACCACTTTTTCTGTCTGAACTTTTTTGAGATATTCATATTCCAATAACAATCCGGAGGAAAACATTCCAGTTGCTCCTAGTAACGCTGGGGTTAGGCGAGGAATCTCCTGTGCGTTAAACGTGACATTTATTCTCTTTTCGCACGAAATGACAATTTATTTAATGCTGGGCCATATTGGCACAGGTCACCGTGACCGACAATGATTTTTTCGTACAGAGAGAATGCTTGCCAGACAACAACTCACCACATCCACAGGCAGCGTAGCTGATCGTCCGCAATCACTAATTCAGTGAAATAACACCCACCCATTCTAGTTATTAACTGCTTAAGTGGCCTTTCTTCTATCCATGACCAGGAAACGCACACAATAGTGTACGAATTCACTGTCAGTAGACTCGAAATAGTCTACTGTCCTAGGATTTCGGGCGAACAGAGCTGTATGCTACCGAGTGAGTTCCCAGGTCGCGGATAGGGGACCGGCCGTCATCTCGTGGCTACCCGTGACTAGAGTGGGCCTAGGTCCCCCAAATAATTGGTCACGGACGATCAGCGGTAGCGCTCGAGGATATGGTGAGTTTACCTCTTGGCAAGGGTTCTCCGCACAAAACACCATACACCCGTGGACAGCGCTGTGAAGTGGCGAGTGTGGTCCGCCACTCAGTATGGCCATTTCTGCCTACCGAGATCCATTATGCGACAAGATTTTCCAGAGGAGGGAAATGAATCAAATACTGACCACCTGCTCATCTAGATCATCGCTGCTGCCTTGCGGTGAACGCTGGGTTGCGCAGAGTTTAGAGTGCACCCTCGAACAAGGCGGACTCTGGACCTGGCGACCGAGCAGTACAACAGACAACAATGCCTAGAACGATGGATTTCTCGACTCTCCAGTTTCTTCAGTCCACAGGTTTTTCACTCAGCAATAAACACTCCACACCGTAATGTCTTTCAGAACGCGGTAGCTGAAAAGCTAGAACCAACCCCAGCTGACAACATCAGTCAGAAAGAATGCTCTGCATCCTGCTGACTTAGTTAGTTGTGGCCTGGCACGTCATGTCGTGACACCTTGGATGTCTGCTGAGCCTCTGCGCCTTTTTGACGCACGCGAATCAATCCCGACCGGCAGCGGGCATAATGAAACACGACACGTAACTAGTCGTAATATCAACGCAAACCTACGCAGAGACCACGAAGTCTGTTGAACTCAATGCGCATAATAGATGGAACGTGCTGCCGCCTTGGGAAACTTCCGTAAGCTGTCAAACCTCATCCTGATCACCGGTAGGAAAGCCTTGGGTGTCAGCGAAACGATCAGCAAAGCCGGCGGCTCCCGCATTCATAATCGACAACGACATCTTGCACGCTAGGCGGAGCACTTCAAGGCATAGTTTAGCTGGCCACCGGCGTCAGCTTTTCACACAGTTATTCCGGCACACGTCCCATGGTCTATATCAACGCACCCACCTTCTGAGGCCGAGAGAGAGCGAAATTCAAGAGACCCAAGCCTTAGGATGTCAAGAAGCGCTGGGCTCCGGTGACCTTCCCCCAGATCTATTTAAAGATGGTGGAATAAAGCTTGTTATAGAACTATAGGACCTGTTGTCCAAAGTTTGGAGCACTGAGCAGATCCCCTTCTAACGGGGGCAATCGATTGTTTTCCCTATCTTAAAAAAGGGCCTGCGCAATGACTGAGCCAATCATAGGGGTATAAGCCTGATCCCGATAGCGTCAAAGCTGTTGGCGTCCATCATGCTCCACCGATTATACTCTATGTGTGAAGAGCCGGCTGGGTTTCGTGCCGGTCGTGGATGCATCGATCAAATCTTCACCCTCCAACAGCTGCTAGAGCACCGTCTTGCCTATCGGCGCGACCCTCAACTCTGTCGACTATAAAACGGTTTGTTTAGGAATGGAGTACTTGAGAAGAATGTGTCGATTCACAAAGAGTTGTATCACCATACCTCGGATTGGGTTAGGGCCTATAGCCAGAGTTCTTCACGGAAAACACTTATCACAAGCGCGTCTGTTTTTCCTTGTTGGTTTATTCTTTTTTCTCCAGTATCTCCCATCTCATTGCATACTGTGTCAACCATAAAAGATTTTTCATTTAGCCAGCGGATACAGTACTGGAAAAAAGCTTGTTTTCTCAGGATTGATTGATAATTGAACAACCGACTTTTTTGGGTCAAGTCCATATTATCGGTTTCCGCTACTGCTACGACTCTCTCCGGTGTTAGTTCAATTTCAGTAATCCATAAAAAATGATAGTTTTAACAAATACACATGTCATTGTAAATATCGTGAGACAAATCGGACCTTATCACGGTCCCCCTTCTGTATACATTGCACCTGCTACCCCGTTGCTGTTCACCGTTGGCCTATTGTATTGGCTTCGGGAAGCGCACATGCTGTGAAGTTTATTATTCATAATTTTTGCACGTGCAGGTTTGACCCAAATGGAACTAACATATGAAGTGCAACAGGTGCACAATCGGTGTTCTCTGTCGGGAAACCATCTGGTCTGATTGTATATAATCCAGCTTCACCTAACCATAAAACAAGCTGTTGGAAGTTCTGAGTCACCGATTCCCGGGTCATGCATGAAGGAGCTTTAGTTCGATCAAACCAAGAGGTGACATTTGCTGTTGGAGTCAACAGACAGAGCAATCACATGAGACTCGACCGAGCTGAGTGGTGATCAGTGAAATTCTCCCTACACTGATTGTCAAGGCTTTTATTGGGAATAAGTCGAACTTGCATTATGCATAACTTTCAATCTATGGACGCAAATCTTTCTATTTTTCCCCCGTAATTTTCCCCATCCCTTGAAACAGGTGTGAGACCAAAAGTCAAACAATGTATCGTCTCCAAATCTGTCACCATTCCATTCCGTACTACTCGTCGGATCAAGAAGCGACCACGGTCATGCTTCGCCAGCGTCAAACAAACGGATTCTCCTCGTTCCCGAATAGCAACACAATACGAACGTAGCGTGCGTGCGTGAACAGACCATGGTGGGGTCGACACGGACAAACTGACAGAGCAAGCGAGAACGAGAGACAGGAGGCAGTATTGTCATGCGTTCTCACACGAACACACCCACACATGTATATACGTGTCTAACTGTGATCAGTTGACTAACAGAACCATATTTTTGCGGAAAACTGTTGGATCATGTATTGACTGACAAGCTGGCATTGTGACTTGCAAGTACCTAATTTCTGTGCTCACAATACACTACCCCATTTGTGTCACGAACCTCATGAGTTTTATATAAACAATAAGTACCGTGATTGAAGACGGAAAACAAATGTTCCATTGAATGCACAAAATTGAGAATAACTAGATGGTTCTGTGAGTTTATTGTGTGAAATTGTACTGGTTTTCATTTTAGACGATCGACTCATTACTTGTGAAAGAAACCAATTGAATTAGGCGTAAATGGGGTTATTACAAATGACAGCGAATGATCCAAAATGCGCGTTGCGTATTATTATCGAATATCATCATCATCGAATAAGTCACTGTTCACATGTGTTGGTTGCAATATGTACCACAGACCGATCAACCATGACAAAAACGATATTTGATGCACACCGCTCAAGGATTTTTTACCTTGCCGGATCAGACTCGTGAACGGATTCCGTTCGGCTTCGATCAGCCATGCAAGTATTCTAAGGGCATCAATATGTACTTCCTGATTACTTATTGAAATGTGCATATATCGTCTGAAAAGCTAACAAGCTAACGCTCAGTACAGGATGTAATCTTTTAGCTAAGATGATTTTTCCTAGGCAAAACGAATACGCGGGGCGCATAGGTAATAAAATGTTTTTATCATTTCTTGGTGTGGCTCACGGCTCAGCTGTACAACTAAGTGTAGTCCAATGCACTAGCCGGGAGGTCAGAAACCAAAAAACAGCCTGAATGAATTCGTTGCTTTGCACCATTTATCGACCGGGTACCACTGGGAAAACGATAGCGATAAATCAATCAATATTTGACAAAATACAATTTCAATGCCAAAGCGACGAGATTAATAAATGCAAGACAAGGCGAAAAATTCAAATCGTGTGAATATAAATCGACCAT
Organism: Echinostoma caproni; assembly: GCA_900618425.1. Classification (NCBI taxonomy): domain Eukaryota; kingdom Metazoa; phylum Platyhelminthes; class Trematoda; order Plagiorchiida; family Echinostomatidae; genus Echinostoma; species Echinostoma caproni. The sequence continues at coordinate 27,893 of UZAN01039700.1, forward strand.
TGCCTCGGGAGGCAAAGTACTGACAACTAACTGATGAGATTCACGATACCGGTCACCGACTGTGTCCAGTGCAGCTGATTTAGCTCGGCAGCATTCTCGGTTCTACTTGTTGTGTAAATGAGAGTTGCAATGGAAATCAACAACTATGCCTTTTTATATTTTATTCTGTCTTTTCTCCCATATGTGAAGCGAAAGAATCGTTCCAACTAACCTCAACTTAGGTTTTTGTGTTTTGATTACAGCGCCGATTCGAAAGAAAAACGATGACACTGATTTTAAAATGGAAAAATTTCACATTCAAGCACGTTGTATTCAAAGATTAACTGGAGAAATATGCCAACGGAGAGGCATGAATTTCGTTAGAGTAAAAACATTGTTTGAATCGAAGTTCGATGTTTACGGACAGCTCATCTGAAAATTAGCTTGAGAACACAGAGTTATGAAAATTCCGGGTAAATTGGATTACTATGGTTACTATGGTTTACATATATATATATATACATATATATATACATATATACATATACATATACATATAGGATGCCTTGTATATATATGGTCGCGATCCGAAGTTGGCTTTTTAGTTCCGAACTGGGATACGAATTGCACACTGTTAACCAGTCCCAACAAAACGGAAACATTTCTTCAGGGCTCTTTATCGGTCATCATGAAAAATTGTAGTGTATATAAAACTTATTTATTATGTTGGAAATCAAAATGCTCTGCAATGATCCTGACAAGGTGTGGTTTGAGTTTATACAACAATGGACGCATATCTAAAAGTTCTGTTAGAGTACTACTGAAGTGGACATACACATGGTTTGGAATAGTAGAAAAGATTATGATCGCATACCGCATCGACAATCATTTGTTGGCATTGCCAGATGGAAGCCAAATCTATCTGAATATAGGGAGTTCGTCTTAAAAGATCGAACACAAACACGCTCTGATCGATAGTGACGATCGCATGGATAACCGCATGAATTTGGATGCGTCGGCTCTGATTTAGTACGAGCTCTCTCACAGCCAGGAACGATGCTTGATTACTTTACGGGCCACAAGTTCTAGGGATCAAAACACGTGTACACACACATACCTCTACTCGCAATTCATACATGCTCTGCCCCTACACCCCAATAAGTGGTCAGTCCCTGTCGTCATTGTCTGACCAACCAAAAGCCTGAGTTCCTATTTTTTGTTTGGATATGTTTCATTGAAGCCATGTGCTACAGGAGAGCATTTGAGGACTGGATTATGAGCGCGTGTTCCCTTGTAGTCGTTGCTATCGCCAACCCAGAATAAATACATAACATTTGTCCAAAGAGCCAAACACTAATTTGTCCGTGTCACTGCCAATTTCCCAAGTATTCTTCTTCATTTTCACCCTGCATCCATGGTTCCATTTAAGAGCGTGCTGTGGGTGGTGGTCGTAGTCCAGCAATTTGAGTCCCTATCCAAGGTGTTACTAAATCAGGGTACGTGGTTCGAATTCTCACGCTACTATCTAATTTTTGTGCTCAAGAGCCTCCCCAGGTAAAGTATTACATTGGAATCACATTAACCACATGGCGGTTGCTGTCCCCATCACATGTCGCCCACAGTTCCCGTCTTCAGTGTTCTCGTTATTTTGTTCATCGAATGGCATTCGCGATCATCCACTGGAGCAAGTTATCGACCTTCACAAACTGCTTTCGTTGGGGCGTGTGACGCACACTATCAAGTAGGTTGCCACGGTGCGCAATGTTTGCCGAATCAGGTGATGGATGGAAAGAATAAATGATAGTGAAACCCAGGCCTGGAATGACGGTATGAAAACTCTGACCAGGACCTCTGCACACGTTGTTCGCATTAGGTTTTCCGGAGGGGGGGGTGGTAGGGGGGAAGGCTTCGGAATCATTGCAATCAATAACTGGTGACACTCAGTGATATGACTGACTCGTAACCAAGAATGCTCGAGCATCTACTCAATGTCGATGCAATCTTAGCTTTCATGAATTCTGTATTTTCGCCCTGACATTGATTTGAAGATTCCAATAGTCCCTTTACTGCTTCATTCAACCGGCCCACGAAAGTACAGCGAGTTGAGCAGCTTGACTTCTACCACAACTATAGGGAGAAGGAAAACGATGTCCTCCTCTCTTCAATTTTACAACAAAATCTTTATTTGTATTTGAGATAGATATCTCGAGGCATTTAATTTCAACATTAAAAGACAACATCTTATGGACTTATGATTAGACGTGAGTCAATGTGTGCATTTTGGTGAAATTTTGATAAAAGTAGATTACCAATGGATTAAAATACGGGCTTGACAACCCGCGAACATCTATGATGGCGTTTTTCTCACAAATGTTCAAATAATCACTCCGTGGTTGCAATTCTCTTGTATTCGATGGTTAGGACATTCCAAAGAATGCAGGTAGAATATTCAATGACGTAAGAATACCGCTCTGAGGTTTGTCTAATTCATTCACTTTATACTGTAGGCCCATTTTTGGGTTAGTGCCGGGTTAGTTAGCCTAATCGATTGTCTGTTGATCACTTAGCGCCTATGTGATTAATTTTGAGTTTGTAAACTCATCTTTAATATCGGTCTCATACCTATCATGCCAGTTGTCCA
>UZAN01039700.1:53274-68336 GCA_900618425.1 Echinostoma caproni
CAAAGAATAAACTGATAACATGAAGCGTTGAGACCCAAGAACATCTGTCGAAAATGCTCCATTCGCAGGGAATATATTTCGTCTTATGAAGACTGCAAGCTGAATAACTTTGCTGATTTGCCTAGTATGTCTCTCACATTCCTCAACGTTTCCGCGCAAAACGATTCACACAATCCCTTTTACTATTACTGAGATCCATTAAGTACTTCACTTTTCAAAAACTAAGGTCGTCTTCTGAAAAGCAACGCGGAGGTTTTTGTATAGACATCAAACCACTCTGGATATTCGATGTTACGAAATAGCATTCCAGTCATTTAGATTTTCATTCAATGACTGGACTTGGGACCAGTGCAGATTTTGAGGGTATTGATCACCATGACAACAAAGGAATCATTTACACTTACATTTACATTTACATAGGACGAAAACTTTGGTTTTGGGTGTCATCAAGCTACTGTTGTCTCTTGTGATTTGCCTGTCAGCGAAAAATATAAATGACGCAGCTTGTAGGACAACAGGTGTTTCATGAAACCACCTATAGAAATTACTCTTGAGTATGCCATTTAAACGGCCTCATTCATTTAGGTTCTATTTCCTGCATCGACGATATGTTAGATTCACCAAAGAAAATCCAACAGGTATTGCGTAAACGAGCCAAAGTAAGAACTTTGGGAATTAGCAGACAATGTGTTTTTAGTGATAATGATCAATTGGTTTTTGAAAGGACCCCATCCCCATCCCTTAATCGTTCTTTCTTTATTGGGTTGGAAGTGCGCACCTGTCCGCTATTCATCATCGCAATCAGTGATTGATGAGGTTGAGGAGCGAGCGTGGACGGATAGCTATCGCACAAAGGACGAGTTTGACTGGAGTAGACTAGTCCCCAAAGAGACAGGGGAAAAGGAAGTGGACCAAAATGTCATAAGGCTAACAATATGCGTCCTTTCAGGCTATTGAATTGTGGTCTAGTGAAAATATAAAAAGCAATTGGTGCACCCCGAAAAGGAATGCACTTTGGAATGAATGAACGGGAGGAGTATGGGGAGAGGCTGATTGCGCGTGGACGATGGGAGCCGCATTGCTTCACAAAAGCTCGGGCAAAAATTATGTGAACAAGTTTTCACCTGGCTCGCGTGGCAAAATCAGAAAATACTTCGGTCGTAAATTCAGAGGAAAACAGCGTGTTTAAATTCCAGAGTCCAGTTATTCTAACTCAAAGAAACACTTGGTTTACCGCCTAACCTGACTCCATTGAAAAATCATACCCTTTCAGATTGACGAATTTCCAGTCTTCCATATGCGGGGAAATACAAATGTGTGTTTTGGGGTTATCGGCTTCGACAACACATGCTGGTGCAGACTGTGAATACTATGATGCATTCCGGAATTCCCTCACTCGAGTGTTCTGCCGGGCTAGCATGCACAATTGTCTATTAAAATGTACCACATTTCTAATTTTGAACCAATTGCTTAAGTTTCTGTCATTTTAGAGAAGACGCGTGTTTTGGTGTATAGATTATTTTCAAGACAAGTCAAATGTTTGTCCTACTCCAAACAGGAATGATTATTCAAAAGTAGCCTAATATTCAGCGCATCAAAATCTGAAAATTAGTGAAAAACACAAATCAATAGAATAATGCAGGAGAGGATTAGGAGATTAGATTGTATTACAGGCAGAATTCATGTCACATACAGAGCAAAGGATGCGTGAACTGAGAAGCCAGGAGATACTCAATGTACAACTGTTTCTACCTAGTTATGTCTCATCAGGTTAGAAAGTATTCGATCAAGTCACAAAATGTTTGCTTTTCAGCTGATTAACCTTGTGAATCATTTCCCACTCAATTTGCGCTATCATAGTGGTGTTTTGTTTAGGCCATCCAAAAGCGTGAACCTGTGACCCAATCGAAGTTCTGATTGCAACCCAACTAATGCCGGTTTGGGAGGATGTTGTATCTCTCCAAAGTATCATCGAACCTGGTCTCACGATTCTTATCCCAACAATCCCAGTTGCAAGACAGTTGCCAACGTTGCAAGCCATTATTGGATCTACCAGCCAAAAGGTGGATTGAAATATAGAGAAACGTGCGGTATATATTGGGTTGATTACAGTCTAGTTATTTGTCCGGAATCGGGGTCACGAGGGAGCCAATAGAGAGACTTCACATACAAAGCTGCCGTTCTCTGCTACCCAGACGGCGACGTATCCAGGACTCTCGAGGAAACGTCGACTTGTTCGCACAGTGGCGGCTAATCCCGTTTCGCTTCAAATTCAAACTGCGAGAATTCTCAGGTAAAGGTTGAGCTTTCCCTGGCACCTCCTCTTTTGCGATGTTCGTCCGCATTTTGGGGTTCACTTACAGTTTTGTGGTTTACTTCCGTTCTCTTCTTGTACATCCCGTTGGCAAAATTGAAGGTTTCGAGTTCGGCATTTTTTGTTGTTTTTCACTTGGTTGTAATGACCTCGGCAGACTGACTGTATTGGGTAAAATGTCCAAGGACAATTGTGGACTTTCAATCCTTTCTTCGTAGCATTTTGTTGGTCATAACTAATTTGCATGACTCAAACTGACTTTTGACAGTGCTTGTAACTAATACAACACAGCTCCTGGTCTTCACAGAACTCTACCAGTCACTTAGTGTGCATCGTCTCTTCCATAGCGTCGATCCAACATTGATTGACCTGGGGCGAATGAGCTTTGCAAGACTCCATGTCGCTAACTGAATTGTTCTTCCATATTCCTGTTCCTTCCGGTGTTGTTGATGACTAGGCGAAACAGATCAAATAATATTCGTAACTTACTATTCGTCAAGGTCTCTGTAAGAGAAACTCTATTTGGCGAGTTCGGGTTCAGAGTTCACCAACACAGAAACAGACACCTTTTGATAACTTCTGCGGTTGCCTTCTTCCCTTTGAATATCTTCAAATATCTTCGATTTACCGTGCGATTGCGGATGAAAAGGTGGGGAGTCGATGTGGTTTATATCGTTCTGCTTCCAAAATTCCATAAATTATCGTGATGTGAATTGGGTGCATTTGCCAATGACAGAGACATCAAGACGACGGAAAAGCCACCGGAGGTTTACTAGTGTCGAGGGTGACCGCGGGCCATCCATGAAGAAAATCTCGGGTTGAATACATCGGTAGCAATAAGTTAAGAACGACCGTTAATCGGCCCTGCCCAGTTAACTTAAGTACACTATCAGGATTTTTCAGGAATTGGCCAACTGTAAAGCTTGGCTTTTACTACCATCGGGGACTCAAAGCTGCGTTGGCGACAGCTTTTGACGATTTTTTTAAGTTTTTGATCTACCCACAACCAATAGACAATTACGGACGAGTGATATCGTGCGGTTTATTCCCGGGTCTTTGGAATGGAATTACTGGAGTACTCTTCCCTGTAGCGTCTTTGGAATCACGACTGTTTCAGCAAATAGGATACAGCCATTTACAATTAATAACGAATCTTTCCGTTGGAAGAACTGACGCAGTTCACTGAAGTCGCATGAGGTTGGCCCACATGCGTGGGGGAATTGTGTGACCTTCTTAAACGGGGTTCATATCGTTTTTCCTCTCCAGCGTCTGTCGATGTCACTGGTGTATTGCGCAGAGCATCAGTGGCGAGAAACTTGACGTCTGGTTCCACTGATATCGAAGCAATGACGCTCTGGCCTTGGAGAGTTGATAGGTCTTGACAGCGCATTTGCTTGGCTGGAGGATTTTGTCAACTGATAGCGGATCTAGAAATCGTAGCTGAGAAGGCTCAGTGCGGTGTGGATTGGAATACCCTTTGAGGCCAGAAAAAAATGTTATCAGTGGCTTGTGGTCGGTGATGAGTGTGAACTTTCGACCGTATAGCATCTTATGAAACTTCGTCACCACAAAGGTGATAGCCAGGGCTTCTTTTTCAATTTGAATGTAGTTTCGCTCCGCTGCAGTTAACAAACTAGTGGCATGTAAAACAGTCCTTTGTGATCCATCTGGGAAGTTGTGAGAAATGGCAGCACCAACTCCGCTGTTTGGAACATCGGCTGCCACGATGATATCAAGTGCCGAGTAGAAGTAACCAAGCATTGACTTGACACAGACTGAGTGTGCTTCGAAGAATCCTTTGTCGAACTTGCTGTGATCTGCTTTCATCTGACTGGTTAGAGTCTGTCTGGTTGACCAGTAACACTCTCTCTTATGACCCCGTTTATTACACTTTTGACGGATATGCTTTTTGAAGGGACAAAAACGCACAAAATGTCATTCGTCACACGACCAACATGCAGCGGGAAGTTTACTTGTGGGGCGTTTCATGGCTTTGAATTTCACCACCGATGGCTGATTCTCTGGGCAATGCATTAAATGAACGTCGGCTATGAAAATGTTGTATTCGGCCAATGCAGAGAGAAGAAGTTTGCACTCGGTTATAAGGGACTTCAGGTTCATATCCGGGTCTCCATCCAGTTTGGATAGTAAACGGGTACGAATGCCGGCGTTTTTAAGATTCTGCAGTGCTCTGATGAAAATGAGACACTTGAGTTGGTCATCGGTCAATAAACGAAGTTTGAACCGTCCGCACTCACAATTGACTCAATCAGCAAGCATGCCATAATCTTCTCTATCCCGTTTGCCAACTTCCAGACATTCATATCGGATATTAAAACAATGAAGCTGACGAACTAAACATTTTTGACAGTTCTGATATTATTTCATCAAATTTCAAATTTTTGAGTTGTTTGGGAAGAATATGGTCAACAAATCTAGAGTTTTTGCTAGATTCAAATTTCCAGACCAACAGGCACGCTTTCCATTTATCGTCTTGACAACTGAAATCTGCGTGGAATTTTACAGCCATGGAACCGCTTGTCTTGTTTGAATTCACCAGAATAGTGACCGTTTCTTACATCTCACCCAGGCAGCTACCAGTTGACCACACACACGCGACATATGTAGACAAATCGAATCTGCAGCAATTCGCGAGTCGTTGTGGCGTTTTAAACTGTTATGTATTGCAATAATTAGGTCCACTAACTCTGTAACCAATTCATTGATTCCTCTTTCCCATACAAGTTTGCTTCTCCCAAAACCTGTCACACTCGTTCAATCAAATGTGATTTGGTTAAATGTTCACAACTGACAAGATTATCACAAAATAGTTGAATTCAACAGGTCCTATGATCACGTCGACTGAGAACAAGGATATTTCATTGAATGCATAGTCGTGCCAATTAATCGCCATTGCACATGTAGTTCACGACCGACTTCGTTTGACCAAGGCTGCCGAATTTGTGATCGGATTTGAATAATCCACGTCTACGGACAAATTCAGGCGTGCCTTGTTCATGCCACTTTGACTATAACACTAATGCTACTTGTCATCTTGCATATGTGATTGGTCAAAGCAGAATTATATGACCTTGAAAAATCAGAGAAAAATCGCGATTGGTTGGCACATGTTGTGCACAAGAAAAAATATAAAATGTTAAGTGAACCTTGAGGGACGGCCTGATTGCGGTTTCTTAAGAAGTATAAAATCCCGAGTACAACTGAGTCTACCCCTACTCGGTTCAGCTTGCTCATGTGGCTCTCGATCGGATTTGTTCATCTACAATTGGGCTTGCAAATGTTGTCCTGGTGTATGCTGTTCCTTTATATTCCAGCGACATGTACGCACCGATCTACGGCCAATATGAAATGTGGTCCCGTTTGCAAGAAACCGTTTACTCAAGTTGAACGTGGAAAATGTTTTTATCCTGCTAATAATGCACCCAACGCATGTGAAGCCCATAAAACATGCTCGGAACTGACATCGATTTATAGTGTGCTCGCCATCGTCCCATCGACAGATCTCCTCCAGTCATTAAAAGTCGTTTCATTTAGTACACAAAATGTGAGACATCTGTGGACAGGAATTAATGACCTGTTGATTGAACGAGACAATGCACGTGACGGATGGCGTGGAGTCAACACAGATTTGCGAGACATCACAATCAAGACGACTGATGATCAATGGCTCGCTAATGAACCAAGTAAAGGAGATACTCTGATGATGATGGCAAACGAAACCACGTATCAACTGCATACGTCTCACCTGTTCCCCAACTTGCAGAATGCAGATGTTGTTTGCCAGTTAACACGTGATGTGACATTGAAACGACTGACGCAGTCTTTCCGAATGACCAAGTTCTCCACTTCTTATCCGGTTGCATTAAAAAAGCTATCAACAGTAATTGATGAAAAACAATGTTTGTACGTATATGAAGAGCGATCGATGCTTCAGTGTGCATTCAGGTAAGGAAACCACACATTCTCTGATCTTTGTATTTTATGGCCTTCATCATATAACTGTGCAAAAAGAGTGAATCAATAGTTGACATGAATGATAAATGTCTTTTACTTCCTTTTTTATTTATTGAGTATACAAATGTACAGTCAACTTTCAGGAGGGGGCCGTCCCATACAAAGGCTGCCTGGGAAAATAAAGAGAGAGGGGAGACGTGCGGCGGTGCACTGGATCGAACGCGGGACCCCAGGTTGCAACCACTTGGCCACCAGTGCCACCGTTGTCTAATGTGGAGTAATTTACTTAGTGGCCTTCTGATCATTTATGGGTGAATGATGAAAAATGCTAGTTTGAACTGAGTCGTGCAAATAGTCCAAATGACTGTCACTTTCGTTGTCATGAAACATAAGCAAGACACAATGAGTTTGATGGACAGCTCTGCTCATTCAAGCGCGAACTGACAAGGAGCTTAGGAGACAACCCAGAAGTCTGATGGTACAACGGAGATCCAATATGCAACTGGGTAAGGAAAAAAACCAGCAACTCGTGCAATTCAACTATCGTTTCCAGCTGGCGACCCAAATTAATTCTCCTGAATGTGTACCTTGATTGCTATCACCTGTACCATTCAGAAAAACAGTGATCCAACGGGAGCATCAAGACAGCTTCTAGATCAGACAACCTACTGTCGGCACTCATTTAAAAGGGACAGAGAATTTCTTGCGACAGAGTGTGCCAAACTGCTTTCGAAGATCTAGGATGATGAAGCTGAACCCCGTTCTTGAGGATAACTGATTGATAAGCCAGGGTAACAAGAATGGTTGTCGCCATCGTTTTCCAACCACAAGGGCATGAGTCCGATCCCAATGGTGCCGAAGCAGCTAAAGTTCGTTTGATTACGCAGCCTGGATCCGATTCGAGAGAGACACACAAAGCAAAGAAAAACAAGCCGGCTTTCATGCATACCGTATGTGTATAGATCGAAGTATCACCCTTCGTCAGCCGCCCCCGCCACACTTAGAAAAAATACACTACGATTTTGTTTCGGAATATGAGAGCGGCTTTCGACTCCATCCAAATCTCTACTCTTGGGAACTGTTTGTTGAAATCAGGAGTACCCNAAAGGTAAGTTCTGATTCTAAGAAAACTCAGGGGAAGTTGGGACCTTTTGGTGAACTTTAACCCTCATTTCTGTCACTAGTAGGGCATGGCCGGGTCGCCCCATCTCTCCCTTTTTCGTTCAACTTTGTCATTTGATGATGCCCTGCAAAGTGCACTACGTAATTTGACGAACCCAGACATTGAGCGTCGTCCTAGAGATGGAGTTGTATCTCAATTATATCACTCTACTCGATGACGAAGTACCGGTGATTAAAAACACGCTCAGTCGTTTGGAAATTGAGATAGCTCGGCATGCTGTGTACTTTACACCCTCAAAGTGCAAGATCCTGCGGAATGATTGGCAGGAACATGTTACTGGTTAATGAAACCCTGGAAGTGGTCAAGAGGTTTATCTACCTCGGGAGTCGCATAACGGTTGTGAATAGTGCGAGTGCGAAGAGCTCACGACACATAATCGAAGCAAGGTTAGGGTTGGCCAATCTGTGACGTCTTTGACGCCCACCTGAAATATCCCTTTCACTGAAAGGGTGTGTATTACACAACGGTCCGTGCTATTTTACACAATAAGTAGTATATGAATGACTGGAAAAAACTTCCCTGGAAGCACAGCCCCGGTCTTGCGGTTCAGCATGCGCATCCGACAGTATTTTGATTTTTCATGCATATACTTGTACCCAGGAAGTGTATTTTCGCCACATGAACCTCATTTGCAACACCGGGTAAAGTTGTTTGGACAGCTCCTTCCGGGCCGGTCCACTGATGAATCAGTATTATGATTCAATGTTTTTTATTTGGTTTCGATGCTACTCACCACAGCAAACGCGAAGTAAGCGTCTTAATGGAATAGTTTATAATAAGTTGCATATGAATGACTGGACAAAGAAGGAGGAGCTGCCCGAACAAATGCACCCTGTGTTGCAGATGGGGTTATGGTGACGAATATAAACGTCTGTTACAGGATTGCGAAAAAGCATGATGTCAACGAAACAACAAGAATAACAGAGAACGAGGGGTTGGAATAAAATAACATGAAATGAGATGTGGTCCAACAGCGATGGTAGATAACAAAAATATTTTTTGTTTTTCTTTACAATTTTCGATATTTTTATGTTAGTTTATCATTTTTTGTGGGGAATGGAATTTCAACAAACAGATCGCACAGCGTTTGCTCCACGGACTTCTATTCTGGGCCATATCTCTGAGCGTCTCTAACCAACGGCATACTTCGTTCTTTTGAGCCCTAACCTTGAAGGCGGGCCGCACTAACCGAAGCCAAGAATGAAGCTAGCATTTTCATGCCGCTACGCCGTCACGATCTAACCTTCGTGGTGCTTCTTCCACTGTTTTCCAGCAATTGCAAAGAGAGCACGGAAAGATAGACGATGGGTGAGCATACGTGAAACCTGAGCAAGCCACCGGAGGCGGTGTAGAGCGATTACTTTCGTTACACAACGATTATTCGTACACAACACACGAACTTCGTCATTACTCACCCGATATCCCCATCAGCCACGGGTAATGCTTTGGAGACATCGGTGGTAGAATACGGAAAGCCGATTAGCATCCTCAACGCAGAGGAGGCAGGTCTCGCAACCGTGAAGCACATCACTACGAACCGCGGCCATGTTCACCCGTCTCTCAAGAGATGGTCGGATACCATGGTGGTGTCACAGGTGTGACAGGTTGGACAAAGTTGCTCTAGTTTTCATTATCTGTGATGTGATTTCCTCCCCAACAACACTACCAATTGCGATAAAGCTCCAAAGGTACTTAAATCTCTCAACCACTTCCAACTGATCACCACAGAGTGAGTGCTGACACAGGCTCCCGCCAGTCTTGAAGAAGTACTTTTCACTTGGATGGTGCAAAGCCCATACAATACCTGGATACCTCAATCAGCGCATATCCCACGTAATGCACAATCGGAGGGAGATGATGGAAGCCAACAGCTTTGACGCTTTTGGGATTGGCTATGCGGGCACTACGAGAAGGAAATTTACTCAGTGTACCAGACTTTAGAGTAAAGCGCCACTAATTCTCTAACAAGCATAAATCTACCATCTTCAACTAGATCAAGTTGCGTACCTGCAGTTGGATAGTCTGCATTTCGCACTGTCAAGGAATGAGCGGTCGAAACAGAGCAAAATTCTTTCCCCGTTTCCGGTCGACATAAATCTAGTCCTGAAAAACCTCCCAAATACGTCTCACTCTAAGTCAGCCGCCTATTTTAGCATTAATATCTCCTGTTAAAATATCAGTATCACCCCAGTTCTCTTTACGCAAAAGGTTGTATGGTTTCTGGTAGAATTCGTCTTCGACTGCATCTGGACTGCAGCCCATTGAGACGTACGCCGATACGACAAACAAGTTTTGCCTATCAAGGCGATGGATGCTCACTTTGTACAATATTCTGAGTCTCTCATCGGTTGGGATCTAATCCAGGAGCACGGCTTCAGTCCTGTCACTGTGAGCCACGTCAATTTCGGCAAGAATGGAAGCCGCAGCCTCAGGGTCCCCAGAGACGCGCAAGTGGAACTTCGGAGATTGGTTTGATGGGTAGCTCAACTGGGCTGGAGTCTTGAATGCAAGTTTCTTTGATACAACTCACATCGATGGCAAGGGTCTCGAGTGTATGAGCTAAACACGCCTGATTTCCTATACACGACATGGTAGGCACATAAATGTGGTTGGTCTGAAGAAGCGTTGAGGAAGAGAAAGGGCTTCAGTTGATAAATGATTTGATAGGAATTGGACGGTAGACGAGGTAGGCTGCAAGAAAACTGCTCCAGAACGTCCATCTTTGATCACTGTAGGTATGATCGACGGAATAATCTGATAGAGTTAGAGGTATGCGAGCGGAAGCTTAAGGTTAACTAGGGTATGGGCGGGGAAAATGGGGTTGTATTGTGTAGTATATTCTGTGTAGAATGAAGGTGCCTTAGAGTCCAGATTTGTGATTTGAGAGTTCATGTCTGTGTGCATTGCAGGCTGTTGCACTACGCGGTTGTCCGGTCCAGAGAAGGCCCTTTTCGAGGGTGCCCTCTAGACTATGTGCAACTAAACGCGAACTAGAAGGCAGCGGCGACGATCCTGATGAGCTGGTCGCCAGTTTGTATTTTATTCTCCTCTTCTGGAAAACCTTGTCGAACAATGGGTCTCAAAACGGAGCAATGGTCATATTTAGTGGCAAACAAAACTCGCCAAGTCGCTGCACTGTGCATAGATGTGTGGTGTTTTGTGCGGAGAACCGTTGACCACATCCTTGAGCACCGTCGCTGATTGTCCACAACCACTTATTCGGGGCCACAGCCTATNTCACTGTTGGTATTCGGATGACTGCCGTTCTGTTATCCGAGACCTGGGGATGAGCTCGATAACATACAACGCCTCTTGCTCTAGCGGTACGTGCTGTGTTGCAATATGGCTGCATACCAATTATCTGTTTTCGATAGTCCTTACCCATGTAGCATCTTAGGAGCAGCATGCGGTTAACCATGAGGTTAGGTGACGATTGGCAGGGTCAGATTGTCTTTCTGTGAACCAAGCCATTTCACTGCACTATTTGAAGTAGCTGGGCCATGTCCTGCAAACGCTTCGACAAGGTCTACCCGACAGTGCGTAAAGCACCGATGTTGGACCAAACTAGAAGTAACAGCAAGGTGGGCAAGTCATCATGCTGGGGCGTGAAGAATTGAAGAAATTGTGTTCGGACCTGAACTCAGTTGAGGCTTCCTGGCTTCCTGGCCGTAGCCGTACCCGTAGGCGTACTTAGATTGTCGTTGGATAGAAGTAGATTGATAGCCAAGCTCGTTTAATATGGCAAAATGCCTGTGATAGCTCCCAGAAAGGCAGTTATGTTCAAGGAGATCCATTATTTTATGCTTTTATTGTCAGAATCCGCTGGTGTTTTTATCGATAGATTCCTTTATTAGCATTCAGTATTCATATGGTCCTTTGGCGGACGACTGAACTGAAAGTCGACGAGATAGAGAGAGCTACAATTCGAAAACCAACTGGCTATTATTACTCGCATTGTACTGTGGACATTGGTTTCTGGCAATATTGATTCGGTGTTTAGTATCCACGAGTGCTAACCACTGAGAGCGGAAGCCCGTATCGCTATGCGTCATGGCTGATATTGCGGGTTTTCATGCAAGATGTTGTTTCTTCTGTGAGAAAATGGTGTTTGGAGGCGATTCACATTGTCCTTCCGTTTGGCCGGGGCACCTTTTTGAGTTTGCCAGGAATTCCACTCGAGCAATATATTAGCCGAGGCCCCCCACGACTTTTGTTGCACGAAAGGTTTGAAGTGGTTGAAACAGGTTCTTGCAGAATGCGTTCTTCACGTTCGGCGTACTACAATCAATCCACACAAACTCAAACATAACAAATATGCACCAACGCTCCGTTTCGTTTCTGCTGTCCCGTACTGAACCATCAGGAGGTGGGCTGCTTCTTCTTAGGATCAATTTGGGTTCCGATTATTGTTTGACAAATTGATAGACGTTTGTTTGTTTACCTACCCCTGACGGGGATCATTGATTTATCATTGCTTTCGAAATACATGTTGCCTGAATATCTATCAGACCAACCTCGGGGCGCTCTAGTGTCCTTCACTTGACAGCACTCGATTGATAGCGATTTTCAGTTCACCGTGATCAATCAGATCTGACATGACCTGCCGGGACTTCAATCGCGAGCGTCGGAGTTAGAAGCATAAACCCCTGGTTTTGAGTTACACGCTCTAAGGTCAAAATCCCAAGCTCTTCTATACATCAATTGAAATAATAGTAGCATACAAGTGAGAGTTCGTTTATTAAAAGCTCGCTTGTGATATTTGATTGCTGTTAAAATAATGTGTGATAGCCCCCTCTGGATATCCGCGTGTTTCATTCCGTGACGAATCAACGGTATGTCCTGAAACAAGGACTGCACAAATGGAACCTCAAAGTTAGTATGTTTTCACTTCATCCAGCTGGTGAAGCGATTTAAAAAGTGCGAGGTTGACAGAGTATTGAAAATCGGTTCACGTAGCTCGGGTGAACTGAATTTCATTTCGCCGGTTAGCCGGTGAAGAAAGGTTTGCAAAATAATTGCCAAGCTCGGCGACCAGGCAAAATGGTAAGTGCGAGATCCTACGGCATTTAAAATTCATACCTCTAGTGCTCCAAATTAATTTAAGGATGTCTTTCGAATTTCAACCCTATGATACATATGAGTGTCACACTGTGCATTCAGAGGCAAAGAACAGTTGCGTTGCCATGGATTGCATTTATTCACCGCAGAATAAAACCACCTGCGTTACTCAAATTTCATAGGCTATATGTGGTTCGGTTTTAAGCGATTAGATTTTGATTAGGGAGATTCTTTTCTATCGATCAATACATATTGCACATCATATCCGAATTCACCTGGAAATAGGAGATCATCCCTCATTGTGAATTTCGTTATACGAACCCCAAAGTCCCTGACAAAGCATAGAATGTGGTCAAAGTGTTATTAATCAAATTTTGAAACTGATGACAAATACCTTTGTTCCACATTGAATGATCGGTTTTATTTGCCTGTCTGAACTCATCAATCATTCTTCATAATAACGTACACATGTGTTCTCAATGCCCTTTTTTATTTCAATCAGATGTGCACTTTCTTATGCTTGTCGATCGTTTTACTATAACCAAACTGGAGCCGGGCAGTGTGTGCTCATGTTATTCGTTGACAGTTTACTCAGACCGGAGTTCACGAACTACGGTGACTGGATTCGGATGGGTCGGATATTTTGATGGCCAAATGCATTCACCTCAATGATATCGATTCAGTTACACGATGGACAGTTCCAATTGACCCAATCTTAAGTTACCATTTTATTTTGAATAAATGCATCCATTTCTGTCATTCTCTATCATACAAGCATATTATGCATGTGCATCATTTCGCAAAATATTACAATTCGCACTTACTCTGTCTCTTTTTTCGCATGTTGATCAATTCGAAGTTGCATCACAACACACAACCAGGGGAGTATTTCTACGAGTAACAGTCTGATCTGAATAAAGCAAACGATGCTCGGTTACATAAGAACTTCCTCAGTGACTCGATGAGTAAATGTAGATGAAGTAATATAGGATAGATATTCCATCGAATTCTGACTGAAAACATGAGGTGAAAAACCACATAGAAGATCATGCAGTCAGGAACATGATGTTCTCAGTTCAAATTCAAATTCAAATTTTTATTATGGGTAAATTACAAAGCTGATGATTATTTAATCCCATAGTGTCTGTACACATTGGGTTCGGTTGATGGTGCAATTGCAGTCGTTCCTCAATGGTGCCGCGAATGTATTTTGAGAGATCGAAAAATTAAGGTTTTTGAAGTGAAATAGTATTTCACAAACGACGGAGAGTAGGTACCCTCTTCGATGAGCGGTTGATCTTCTCAGTGCATTTACGCTGCTCCTTTGATCGAGATGGGGTCCGCATCCGAGAGAATTACATTACAAGGAATTCATCCTACTAGCAAATGCTGGAAAAAGGTCATTTTAATTTGCACAAAAGAGCATGTCCAGATTGTAGTTTGGTGTATTGAAGTTTTATGTTGAAATTGTAAAACGTTCAGTAGCCTTGGTAAGATCCGAATCCAAGCATGGATGCCGTCTTCGCGAAAAATATGCCGATAGTGTTTGAACGGAAAGTAATTTCCTTCATGAAGTTTCAATAATAATCTGAGGAGAATCTAACAAAATTACTGCAATAAATATTTTTCAAATTCCCCGTTTATTTTGCGGAGCCTTAGGATTCGTTTGCATGCGATTTTGTTCACACATCTCTTGGAAACGCTGCTCAGTGAAAGTGCAGTCGAATTAGGACATTCTGGTAGCAAATATAAATTGAAACAACTTACGAGGATACACTGGAATGAAACGAAAACGGAAAGAGATAATTTACTCACTTCCCCAGCGAACTCCCACCTTTGTATTTAGAATACACTTTACGGTTTGCTATTAGTAAAATCTTTTTTTCTGAGATAATGGGTAGTAAAGAGAATATCAGATCAGATGCTCCAGCCCTATTGGGTAAAGTTAGTTTACACCCGCTCCCCCCCCCTGTCCTGCATAAACACAGTCCAGCAGTCTGTACACGCACCAGATGTAAGTTGGTTCACTTCAGCTGGTTCTAGCATGAATACAAAAAAAACACTGTTTGCACCAAATTAGCATGTCCAAAGAATGCGGTGAGCGTCCTCATTGGATACGCACCTCTTGCATCTGAAAGGCATGGCTTTTGTTCAAGGAGCACGGATGACGACGAGTCACACGATAATGGAATACTCGGATCAAACACAAAGCTTGATACTGTTGCAGTAATGGATAAATGTGAAATCACAATTCGGGAATGAATAACTCGTGAGTCTTGAATATGAGGATANAAATGCTAATGTACATGCAATAACGTGCGGCTTGACGATGACCAGACAGTTCGGATCACTTATGATGCTGTTATTCGATCGCGCAGTCGAAAACATACAGGCTTCGGTCGGTGTGCGATGCGTTAGGAATATATTTTGTCGCTAACTTAAATCACATTTTCACACATAACCTCTACGGTCCAACCACGTTTATTTCTACATGAGATATAAATACGCACACATAACTGTAAAGGCCTGAAG